>WSUE01000200.1:0-70218 GCA_019633535.1 Tulasnella sp. JGI-2019a
GTTGAGGACAACCTTCCTTGAGCCTGAGGAGTCTGAGAAACCAGTATTCAGGGATCACCAGACCATTGTAGGAAACTCCTCTTAGGAGAACTAAGTAGTTTGCAAGTCTAAGCTCAGTCAGTGTACTGAAAGCATCAGTCAGCATGGTGGAGGGATCAGTCAGCCTTAGGAGGATGTTAGGAGAACGTTCTGGAAGATTCCTTTGAATTTAGTATATATAGAGCAAGGGGAATGCTGTAGGATCCCCATCACAAACACCTGTTTGTAATCTAGTGTCTTCAATCCATTCTCTCTTATCCCCTCTCAAAAAGCAATCCATTGTCATCAGTAAGTACCCCTGGTTGGCATCCTCAGCACAGTCATGCATATCAGAGTTTAGCAAGGAGCTAACTCTTAACAATGTAGCCTGTCCAGGGTCCAGATTAACCAGGGCTACTGAGGGCTACTGGCTACATGAAGGCCCATAATAGCCAGAGATATAACATAGCAAAGTCAAGAGTTATCAGTTGGCACTTGTCAATTGTCCATTGTCCATTGCTCATTGTGACACAAACAGCACACCATAAACCAGATCCTCAGGGTGTCTCAAGTCACTGCCTTCTTGTTTTGCAATGGAAAATTCACTTCATCAGTCTATGTTGGATTCAAACAGATAATAACCACGAGGTCAGTGCTGTACAGCCTTCTGGCTGGTATGATATGTTTGGTGCATCTAGCAACACAAATTGATGCAAATAACGCTTTCACGTTCTTTCTGACAGTGGGAATGGCACTGCGCACACTGGCTACGACTCCGCTGATGACCAAGCCGAGTACAAGAGGAGGGCCAACAAGCGTTCAAAGGTGTCCAAGGTCGTCACAAAGCTCGTTGAATGCTTGGAGCCGTTGACTCTTTACCACTACCGTCGCTGGAGAGACGATTCCGCTTCCACATCAGATGCCGTCATTAGCCTCACCTCATCGTAAGTTTTTTCCCTTCTTTTTGCGCATCTGATCAACGCGCTGAATCGTGTCTTGATCCGTTTTCAGTACTGGCTTCCATGTCTAGGATATCTACAACATCGAACGCGCCCTCCTTGCTGATCCCGACTTTGAAGAGGCTCAGTTCCAGAGCTACATAATCACTTGTCGCTTCATCGACGATATCTAGAGCTAGATTGCTCCTCCCGACTCCTTTCTTCCCGCGCAGCAATCATACTTCCTCCCTCATACCCCAAATGTGGGCGTTCGCTCCCCATTTCTGAATCGAATGGATAATTTTTCAGTCATTTCCCCTCTGGTTGAATCCTGTTGTCCTTCATTTGTCATACTATCGCAAAGTACTTTAAGGATTCGTATACTTATTACACTGCGATGATCCTGTAAAAGAAGACTCAACCAGTCACGAATGTTTGTAGTACCACATGGGCGTGTATCTTGGTATATTATATTGTATTGCTGAATAACGGCGCAAGAGTCAATTCGAGAAGGTATCAACGTCTCGTCCTTCCATATCAAGGCATAGCTCAGAAGTAAACCTTAGAGATGCTACTAAGGCCGATAGAAATATGGATGATAACTAACCCTTAAAAGCTTCAAGAATTTTGAGGGACGTGGGAGTTCTTGTGCTTGAAGTAGGCGGATATACCGAAGCTTGTTTTATTACAGACATAGCGCACGGGCTTAGAAGTGCGCTTCGTGCTGACTATAGTGGTGCAATAGGGCACAATGTTATCCTGGCAGCTGGTCAGAAGCACAGTTACCACAAAACGGAAACGAGTCGAACTCATCGCCAGCGCCCCCCATTCTTAAGTATGCCACCGGCACTACAGCTACGAGCTTTCGGACGTAGGTTACCGGGGATTTGCTATTTAAATTGAACCCCCTCAAAGAAAGCAGCTACGGGAAGATCCAAATGGAGACTCGGCACTGGCCATGTTTAAGTTCGCTTCAGCTGCAACGGGATCCAGCATATACCCAGATAGTAGCTACAGGAATTTCCTCTTTTTTTGGTTTAACCCGTCAAATAGTGTTAATTGTGTGATATTTAGGGTTATGGAGCAATTTGGCTATGGCCCAGTCTTATTTGAGGTAGGAAATGTAACAAGTAATGAGAAGGGCTACTGAAATATGCATAACTGACCTCAGCCCTAAGAAGTCTGGCCGATGCTGAAACATCTGTAGCTAAGAGTCACTACGTCCCACCCATCTAATCACTCGATCTGAGCAGAGGTTGCCGGCAAATTCGCTATCTTTGGCCATTTGGGTCGCTACAAGGCCCTGTTTTAGCCGTCGGGCTGCATGTTCACACAGCAAAGTGCCCGCCCCAGATAGAGAAAGTATCTAGTGTCATCAAATATATTTTGACCCTTTTCACAACTACCGTGATTGTTATTAGACGACATGCTATGCCTCACGAGCTTGTACAACTCTGGATACTTTGAACCGCTGAGCTCTACGATCTGAATTTGATGCTGCGTGATAGGTTGCGTAGGATTAGCCGCAGCCATATTTACGGCAACCGAACTCGACAGAGTGATTGATCAGGTGAGGTGATGAGGGAGGGGAAGGAAGGGGGATGACTTTCCCAACAACTCAACTTCCAAACTGGGGTCTAATCTGAGGGCGTTGAGACATTGAGATTGAGCCGGGCGGAATGGAGCTTTGGGATCGGCCCAAACCCGGGTTGGCGAAGGGGCGTTCGATCCAGGGCGGTGTAGCGCTGGTAAGGCAATTTTGAAATTGCAAACCCGGTTGCGTATGAATGATCAATGGGGTATTATTCATGATATCAAAGTGTGTAACGAGGACCGCGTCTGATCGTGCTTGGATGATCATACAGGGAAGGCTTGATCCTCTTACAACTATTCTATTGAATGGCGTGCGTTTGCCATGCTTGTACAACTCGCAGAACTGTGGTCGGGGGAGGATCGGATGTGGTGGTGAATGAATACACATTTCGGAGCGGTGGCCCTTCCGCAGTTGTTCGGGGTCACAATGGCATCGCCGTCCACACATCGCCATCAGGGAACAAGTTGACCGCATAGCATAGATGTACATGGAAGGACTTGGTTGTGACGGCCAAAAGTAAGATAAACTGGTGGGTGAGTCTGTCCTGTCACATCTGGGTCATGCTCAAATGTCGAGATTGACGGTTGGGGTGCGACGGATATAAATGGAAGCACTGACATCGGCGTGGGCATCCCGCAGCTGATCTGCACGTGGAGTGCCCTGAGGTGCCTGTTTGGTAGGGATGCCGATCTGCCGTGTAAGTAACCAATTCTGGCATGACGGCTTGGCGATTCGCGTAAGCTTAGACATGTGAGGAAAAACCGAAAGCGCGGAAAAAGGAGATAAAGGAGAATTTGTACTTCAATTTCAACCAACCCAACTTTCCCGTTCCTCTCCTCCCCTCCCGCTCGCGTCGTCGTCTCTACAAAATGCGCTCATTCGCCACTCTCCTTTCCACCGTCGTCGTTGCCCTCTCAGCCCTCTCAGCCCTCGCCAGTCCCGCTCCCGCTCCCCCGGTCACTCTCCACCAAGTTCAGCGGAAGGAGTTGGCCATCCGTGCAAAGTACCCTGAGTTGTACCTCCAGAAACGACAAGCGTCTGGTGGCGGGAGTGGCTGCAAGAAGATCAAACGTTCGCTGTTCGATCATCCCGACCAGGTCCTCGAAGCGTCCGAGGTTGCCGCTTTCTTGCTTGGCAATGGGAAATTCACATCGTAAGCCGCCCAAAACTTATTCAAACGAAAAATGGCTGACGATCCTTCGCGTTATTCCTTGCAGTGCGAATGGCACCGCATACACTGACTACGACTTCGCCGATGACCAGGCCGAGTACGTGAAGAGGGCCAGCAAGCGTTCACGCCTGTCCAATACTGTCCGTCGGAAGCTCGTTGAATACCTGCAGCCATTGACTATTCACCATTACCGCCGCTGGAGGGATGATTCCGCTGCCACTTCAGATGCTGTCGTTAGTTTCACACCATCGTAAGCCATTGTTCACTATCTGCTATTGGCGTCGGGTCAATGCACTTACGCGTCTCTTGATCTCTTCAGCACTGGCTTCCGCGTCCGTGACATTCACAACATCGAACGTGCTCTCCTCGCCGATCCCGACTTCGAAGAGGTCCAATTCCAGCACTACGTGATCACTCGTCGCTTCCTCGAAGCCATCAACGAGATGTATAGCTAGATGACTCCTCCTGACTTCCTTCCCGCTCGGCAATCCTCATACTCCCTCATACCCCAGACATTCAGAAATGTGGATGTTCACTCCCCATTTCTGAATGGAATGGACTATCTTTTTAATTATTTATTCTTTGATCGGATTCGATTGTCATTCATTTGGTATACTGTCGCAATACACAGGCGTTCTTTGGGGATTTAAATAAGTGTCACATTACAGTGCTCGCGTCCATATGAACGTGTATCTTTTATGCTACTTCAGGGTCGAATTGTCCCTAGGCAAGGGCGCAAACATCAATGGGAATTCTCGTTCCTAACTTCCAAAGCCCACTCTCTGTAAAAGCACATAAACTCAATCCCTGAGCTTCGCTGCGGCAGGGGTTCTAGCTCATCGGTAGAGCGCTCCCTTAGCAGTTGCATTACGCGCTTTCAAAATCACATGGGAGAAGTAATGGGTTCGACTCCTATGTACTCCATTTTTGCTCTCGCTGAGTTGGGATAAAAAATATCTACTTAAGTTCATCATACGAGTCGATAGAAATATAGAACCCTTGAAAGCTCCCGAGAACCGCCAGGGGTGCGTCAGTTCTTGTACCTGAGGTAGCTCACATGCGCAGCTCGTTGTTACAGGGATACCTAAAGGTGCATCATACCGATTATGGTGATCAACGATATGCCAGCCAAAGCCAACAGTATAACGCAATGATTCTCGGCAGTTTGCGCTCATTCGCCGACCCTACAGGTACCAGGGTTATCGGGTCGAAGGACGCGTCGCAACTCCTCCATGTTGGGACCGGCACGATCTTCTTATTTTAGCTGTTGAAGTCGAGGATCAAGGCGGCTATGGCCTATTGCGGAAAAGACGGCTCTGGGATCTGGACGAACGGACATCGCTGGGCTCAGAAAGGTACTCTCATGTGCTTTTCTTAGCTTGGCGATCAGGAATGTCGTGCCGTGCATCGGCTCAATAGAAAAACCTTCTTAGACCGCAAAAAAAGGGTGTATGCAAAGCTGAGACATATAAAGACGAGGTGAGTGTTGGTCCGGACAGAGCTCGGACGGACTCGAAACGCAAACTTCGGCGGTTCGAAGTGTGACGGATGAAAGATCGAGAGCAGAAGACATGTATGGATGGGAACGGGTTTCACACCCACTCTTGCAGCTGTCAGGCTGGACAAAAATCTCGCGCTACAATCAGAGTAGTTGTATAAAAGAAAAAGAAAAAAGGTTATATTAAACGAAAGCTAGCAGGCACAGGTATGCGAGTAGTTAATAGTCTGGGATCTCTTCCTCAAAGTCACCCTTTAAAGCCGCTATGATGAGATCAATAACCTGGTCGGCCTTTGAGGCATGTTCGGAATGGTTTGAGAGCTCGAGCTTGTCGGCAGCGGGAAGACGATAACCCGGGAGGTTGGCAGCGAGGGGTGTCGGGGGAGATGAAATTTGCGCAATTGGAAGCTGTTGAGCGTATGTGTTCGCCTAAGGTGTGCCGATGAGCATAATGCAGCGGATACTTGACGGTCTGGGCCCTTGGTTATCACTGTGTTCATCGTGATCCCCGGAGAAGCAGGTTCTTAGATAATCTTGATTGTGAGAAATACATTAAATTGGCCGATAGGAACTATATACTCGGATGCGGCGGAAGCAACTTCGACCCTCGATGTGTTCGAAATGGGCGAAGTTGCCCACTTCGGCGGCTTAGATCCGCTCTCTTTCGGTGACTTCGACTCCCGGACCAGCACCAGACTAGACGAGGTTGCTTACGTTCCGCTTCTTAAACAACCTCTTTCTTCGTTCCCCCTCCCTCCCCCCATCTCCCCCCGTTGCTCTTCATCCTCAACAGAATGCGCTCGTTCACCGTTCTGTTTCCGATTGTCGTCATTGCCCTCTCAACCCTCTCCGCTCTCGCCGTCCCCGCTCCACCCGTCACTCTGCATCAAGTTCAACGAAAAGAGTTGGTAATCCGTGCAAAATATCCTGAGCTGTACCACCAGAAGCGGGGTGGCGCCCCATCCGGTGGAGGGAGTGGCTGCAAGAGGATCAAACGTTCCCTGTTCGATCACCCCGACCAGATCCTAAAGGCATCTCAAGTTGCTGCTTTCTTGCTTGGCAATGGAAAATTCACTTCGTCAGTCTCTTCCAATCTCGTTTCGACTCAAACATAGCTAATGATCTGCTTTCATGTTCTTTCTGTCAGCGAGAATGGCACTGCGTACACTGACTACGACTTCACCGATGACCAAGCCGAGTACAAGAAGATGGCCAACAAGCGTTCAAAGGTGTCCAAGATCGTTCGTCGCAAGCTGATTGAATATATGGAGCCCTTGACTCTCCACCACTATCGTCGCTGGAGGGACGATTCAGCTTCCAACTCGAATGCTGTCGTTAGCTTCACCCCATTGTAAGTCGTATCCTTCTGCGCGCTTTTCAACATCTAATCAACACACTAAATCGTATCTTAATAATCTCTTTTAACACCAGCTTTCGCGTTCGCGATATCCATAATATCGAACGTGCCCTCCTTGCCGATCCCGAGTTCGAAGAGGTTCAGTTCCAGAGCTATGTGATCACTCGCCGCTTCCTCGAAGCCGTCAACGAGATCTACGCCTAGTTTACCTCACCAGCCTATACGTCCCGCCTACTCTCCAAGGCGAATGAAACCTAGGACTTTTTCCGGACAGACATTTTGCCCATTTCAACGATAATTATCTTGATTCTCCATCACTCCAGCTTCTTGTTTGTTTGTTTTTTTTTGGACACGGACAATTTTCAGCTTCGCCCAAATCATGTCATGTTCTCCACCGAATAACAAAGCACGATGGGTAAACAGCGTTTATTTTGCTTGCATTTGTATCCCAGCCGCCCAACATATGTACGTATGTAGATACTAAAACATTTGCGTCTGTGCCTTTAACTAGCGATGAATGCTTGGCAAGCAAGGTACCGAAGACGTCAAGGGAGCAGGGTATAGGTGAGATACATCGTCTTCCTTGGGCACCTCATTTAGCAGCTGCTCATCCATCACCACCAGCACGCTCGTCTGATCCGCTTGTACAGTATCAGCATACTCCTGCACCGGTCGTCACACATTCCGCCACTATCAGCTTAAACACTTTACGATCCCCATCTCTTTATTGTCTTGTTTACCTTTGGTATCTCTATTTAACTGATGCTCCATCCCATGGCTCCCATCCCTTTGTCCCAGCACACTCGTCTTGGGCAAAGTCCCAAAACGCACCCATCCCGATAACCGTCGCGCAACCCACCCCTGCCAGGTTACGCGCCAACGAGAAGGCCAATCTAACCCTTCACATATCCACCGTTGTCCACTGCCCCAGTCATTCAGTGCCCCCACGATCCGCCCGAAGGTGTCCTGAAAACACATGGATGACGTCACAGAAGGATGGGCCACTCGGTGTCGTTTGCATGTGATGGGTTTATACCAAGCAGGTATTTGGGTATCGGGAGGATAGGTTTCTTATCCAGCATATGAAAGGCGGACGTTATGGAGCCATGATGAAGGTGCTTATCAAGCGATGTCCATTCCTGTCTCCTACGACAACTTTGCGGCACGAGACTCGGCATGCCCCTCTTCAATATGACTTTTCAACGACTTGCGATACTCGATTATGACAATCTCGCTGTCAAGATGACTTCCGAATCTCCCTTGTTGTAACTATCGATTGATCAGCTCGATGGATTCCTCACGTTTTGGGAAGAGATTCCAAACGCGTTGCTGGCTCCCTCTTCGGATCCGTCAACCCTCAAGTATCATGAACAATCTCAGAGACACTATATCTGCGTCTTTCGGTCTATGTACTACCTCGGAGCGTGCGTGGAGATCCCGGAGGCGAAAAAACGTTCCTCTAATGTCGAGTCCTCACCGCGACCATTGTAGAGACTACGCGAACCAATTCAAGGTGGATGGCTCCCACATATTGACATGTTTGGTCCGGGATACCTACCCTGGTTTCTCAATCGCTAACCACAACCACCAACCGCACGCGTGCATCTACAATGGGATTGCCTTTGCTGTTGATCAACGCAACGCTATCGACGCAAGGATCCTTAGGTACAAGAATGGGATTAAGTGAAGTCAGACGGCTGAACTTGGAGCGAATGCCTTCGATCAAGGCGAGGGCGTGGCTGATCAAGATGGAGATAACGGTAATCATATTGATCAAGGTGGAGTCCCGGGCTGATTGAGACAGAAACAAAGCCGGCGCGACGAGGGGAAGGTGACCAAGTCGAAGCAAATTTGGACAGGGTGGACTCTACGATGAGGGGTCTCTTCACGGTGGTGGAAGTAAATGCACTCACCACCACGCCATGTCGAGCCTGAGCTCCAAACTTACATTTGATTCAACATCCAATCGCGCCCACGTGTAATACGATCCTGACAATAATCACCTCGACCTTGAGCCCGACTTAGGTTCCGCCTCGGACATTGACAGTGATCCGACAACCACCCTCAAAATGCACCCCACCCATTGTCGCAATGCAAAGTCAGTACGCACACATTGAATCCAGAGGAGATGGATCAGATCGTCCACCACGTCGCCAATGGTCTTCCCGCCTTGGCCTAAAATAGTAATACCAACACACATCGTCGGGTTCCTCTTGTCGCCGGATCGTTGAGGGATATTTGGCTTTTGGTACTCTCAAGGATGTCAATTCCTGAGTAGAATTTGATAACCTATAGTCTACCAGCTGCAATATGGTTCCAACGCGTGGGGATGTACAATGAACATGTCCTTTCAGAATCGAAAGAATAACGGTTTTTACAACTATGACTATTCAACCGAAGCGAATTCATTCGGTAGTAGCCACTAATATGCCAATATTATTTTGTCGTACTTGGCTATATGGATAAGACCACATACTAGACGCCGCCGAATACAGTGGTAACGAATCAACATTCGCCGCGTCCATCTGATAACAAGACGACCCTCGACTTCAACTGTCCATTCTCTTTACTTTTTGGCGCTCCAAACGGAAGTTGCCAAGGACGGGCTCGAAATTCTGTCGACATTGCTTAACGCTGCACCTATCCCAGAACCTTTCAAGTCTGCCGTGACCGCGATCCCCGATATCGCTCTACAGATCCTCACAATCGTCAAAGTCAGTGGCTGTGAACCAAGTGGACCATGCATTGTCAATCGAGAACTTACTAATCGTCACTAGACCATGAAGGGCAATGCAGAGGACGCCAGGGCGTTTGGCCATCTCCATTGCAAAAACGTGACTAAGACCACAATACAACCATTCAAGACGAACTCGCAGGACTCACTTGACAATATTCCAGCCATGAAGAAGCAAATCGACGACTTTCGAGAGTGCGTGTTATCCTCCTGAAATCCTTATGACTGATACTGAATATATTCACCAAGGGTGTCCCCGTTCGATATTACTTCTGCCATATACAATCTTATTAGGATGCAGGTTTGTAGTGTTCTATGGGCTGATGGGATTACTGAACTACTAATGCGTCTCTTCTTAGCCATCGATCGCCTCATCGACCGTCTTGGGTAAGTCGTTGATAGCGGCGAGCATCGCGAGGATGGAAAAGGCGTCCGAGCGCTTGGGTGCGGTCTTTCACCTCACACGAGACGATCAGGCCCGCAACAAAGCGGCAATCCTCATCGTCGCCCGCCAGCTCGCATTCTGGCAGTCGGGGCGCCCTCGTTCTGCGATCGCGTCGGCGATTGAGAAAGATCTCGATGTTGCACAGATGGCACTCGTTGACCAGTTCGAGAAGCTGATTCCGGAATCGTTGCAGCTCCTCGACAATACGTGTCCGACTATGGTTATGATCTTGGACGCCATGGACGAATGTGACCAAACATACGCCTCGCTCCTCAAACTCATCGGTAAGGCCTTCGGAAAGCTCCCATCCGCGGTCAAGTTCTTCATAACAGCTCGCAGGGAGCCATGGATGCAGAGCTATTATGAAGGGGTATCGATGAAGTCACACCTAGAGGTCTTCTCTCTTGGAGACGAGAAGAAAGAAGAGGTGGAGAACGATATCGAGGCGTTCTTGAAGGCAAAACTACCTGAGTTGGTTGGGTCGTTTGTGGAGGATGATTTGACTGGCCGGGTGAAGAAAAGCGAAAGGTTCCTGCCCACAAGTCGCGGGGGCTATTCATCTTCGCAAGCACCGCCGTCCGAATCATCACGGATTTCGACATTCGCGACCCAGATGAGGAGCTCGATCGTCTCCTTTCATCAGATCATCACTCGCATCTCGATGGAATCTACGGACAAATCCTTGAGCGCGCGTGCCCAAAGTCGGTTAGTCCCAAAATCTTCAAGCTGTTCAAGGACGTCATCGGAGCACTTGTGGTTTCCCAAGAGCCAATCAACATCCACATACTCGCGTCTCTTCTGTGTCCTGATAGGCACCAGCTTCGAAGTTTTATCGGTGTCATCCGACTCGAGGTCCTTAACTACCTACATGCTGTTCTAATCATTCCGGGTGTCAACACCATCGAGCAAGCAGTAGACGCGCAACCTATTCAATTCATCCATATCTCGTTCGTTGACTACTTGACGGACACGACCCGATGTGAATCCGCCCTCCTTGTCCATCTATCCGAGAAGCATAAGTGTCTAGCCGTCTCCTGCTTCAAGACACTAGAATGGATGAAGCACAACATCTACGACCTCGAACCATCACTCCTAAAAGTCTGAGATCAAAGATCTTGGTGAACGGATACGCGAAAGGATACCGCGGGCGTTACAGTACGCGTGCGTTCATATTGCAGTACACGTGTCTCAATCAGCTGTGGGAGACACAGATATTCACAGTTTAATAGTGAGGTTTGCGAGGGAGAGATTGATATAGTGACTGGAAGGTCTTAGTGTCACGGGAAGGGCGCATGGAGGTGTTACGATGGCCAATTCAATAGAAAGGTGGCTCAAGGTGAGATGGCTCGTATCCATATATATGTCAGTTCGTTAACTGTTCGGGCAAACAGCAAGGCTTCTCCTACCGCCGAACTTGCCCTCGCAACTTCAGACGCTTCATATCCACAGTTAACTACCGTCAAACTCTTCAAGCCAGGTGATGTTACATCTGCGTTGCTATTTGATTTCCGACTTTACCATGGAGTTCATGGAGCCGATTACCGCTAGCACTTCTCATATCTACTCATCTGCCTTGTTGCCCGTGCCTTCGGAGACAGAGCTATCACGTCAATATTGGTATTTGGCTGATAGCTGTGTAAAGATCATCTGTAGATGCAGAAAGAAATGGTCTCAAGCTCTTTGGATTGCAGGGAACACCACTGCATGGTTTCCCACATCGCAATATCTCCTGATGGCACAATGATCATCTCAGGTCCCATGATAATACCCTACAGCTGTGGGGTGCCAGAACAGGAGTAGCTATTGGGGAGGCTATGGTTGGTCACACTGGTTTGGTCACCTTGATTGCTTTCTCTAATAATGTGTCATGGTTAGTTGCTGACAACCACTCATTTTAGCCTTTCATGTGATCTTATCAAAGTCTCTGTTGACAGGGACCTGACCCAGGAACCAGTGACATTGGAGTTACCAGAGTTAACAGACTTAACACTCTAGGAATTATCAATGACATCATCTGTAGCCTGTAGTAACTATTATTAGTCCTGTAGTACACAGCACTTATATTTAGTAACCAGAAGCTGGACTGACTCATTGCATGACTCAGCTGGAAGCCACAGTAGTTATTCTTAGATAGAAGCAGCAACTGCAGTAGAAGTAGAAGCTGCAGTTATGGAAGCAGCAACCACAGCCTGGGAATAACTGTGTAGACCTAGGGTATATAAGGAGGGGATCTGAGCAGGTCTCAGTTCTCCATTCCACCCTCTTATCACTACCACAGTGAATACACCTCCTTTACTCTCACAAACCATCTGCATGTTGCCTCCCAGTCACCATCATCATCATCACCAGTGAGTAGGACTCAGTTGACCTGAGCACCCATCTTTTCATTGTTCAGAACATTGTGAACTGACATAATGGTGCCTACATTTTCTCTGCTGAAAATGACCTGGGGACCTTTGTATGGGATTGCACTAGTCAAACACTTCTGCCAAATATCTGGCTAGAGGAGGCTTCATTTTCCATATCAGATTGTCTATTCAAGCTTGGTAAGGGTGGATGGCTCTGGTGTAATAGAGGCAGGCTGATACTCTGGGTACCAGTTGACTTGAGAGATCATCTTGTTTTTCAAGCCATATTGTGGCTGTGAAAAACTGGAAGGTTTCAATATTCAATATATCACATGACCTTGTGGATTGTCATTATGATAGTGGATACTCAATGTGACATGTCACCTAGGTCAATTTGAACATTAAGCAACATAAAAACCAGTTATCATTTTTATGACAAATGCATTGATGGGGTCTGTGACTCAGATTGCATGTTTATCACACTTCCTGCCATACTGTATGACAAGTATTGTAGTGCATGCCATCTGGCTATTTAAGTATTTGGTCTGCATATTTCAATTTTATGGTACTCTGGGTACAAGAATTGAATAATATTTAAAATAAATTTTGCTATTATTTAGAGTGGGTCACCTCAGCCTTGCATTCTGAGATGTTGAATGAGGGGGTTCAAAAATAGACTGGGGGAATGATATCTGGGTGGATTTGGGGGTTTCCTGTTATTCACTCTCTTCCTTGAGGCACTAAGGTGCTCAGTCTGATCATTGACTCCATTTGCATTCCTGCAGACAAAACCTTGTGTCTAACGTGTGCTAATCGAATAAAGGATATCCTCTTCAGCTACATAACGCCTGTGCTCTTATCAGTCATTCAGGCCATTCCAAAGGTCAAGTGACGCTTTGGCTGGCTTTTCTGTTGGGTCGTGAAATTTAGCTATTGATATATCCCTGAACCAGATATCACCATGTGAGGACCTCACCCTGAAAATCAAACATAGTGCCGAGTCAGTCACATGGATATGGATCAATGCATACATCTCCTGCAACAGTTCACCCCCACTCTGCCAAGTCGCTGATATCCTGTGCAAAATGCCCTCAGTCATGGAGCTAGACTCGATTAGCAATTCAAACCATATCCGGCGCACAATGACGGCAGATATAAATGGGTCTTCAAACCTCAGAGAACTCTCACTCTTTTATTGTCCCAAAAGCAACCTGCGGCTCTTAACGGACCTCTCAAGAAAGTTTCAGAGATTGACAGATATAGTTTGAGTGGAGAGGGTACCATTTGGTAGTGGCTTATGTCCGGATACCGGAAACACAGCTTTGCGTAACCTGAAGGGGGTAGATAAGGTGGGTGAATTCTGAGCCAATGATTCTATCTACACTAATCATTATGGTAAACAAACACCTAATAAGAATGTCTGTCGGAATAGAGAGGAAGCATCCTCCTTGGTGGTGATCGATGGAACCGCCTGTCCACTTGAGATATGTCTCAGGCTCTGATACACAAAGAGTCCACTAAATCGCTAAGGGAGAAGCTTCTAAAAGGTATCGCTTGATAAGCCCGCCGGCGGCGTTGTTAGGTTAAACTCGGATCGCTTTCTTGCTTTTGACACTATGCGCGTGGGCTATAGGCCTCATTTACGCCTCCTTACTCTATAACATTCAACTCAACCCAACCGAACAATGCATTTGGTTGACCGGTGAACTGGCAATGGATCAATTCCTTTGTACATCTTTGATACTGAATCAAGAGGATGGACGCTCTACATGTTCTCGCACATTTTTAGCCGCATCGTTAGAAAAGAACATTCGCTGATACGGATTGTTTGTGGAATGCGTCACTGGCTTGGAATCTGGGCCCTGGTTGTTGGCACTTGCGATATCACTCGTGCGCCGAGGGACCGACTCGATCCAACACATGCTTGTATCGCAATGTTACCTTTCTTAGAGAGGGAAATGGGGGGCTTTCTGATAGTTAACGCTGGAGTTCCACAGCACTCGGATGAACAACGAGGCGCTTGCGTTATCATTTGGAGACGACCTCAGGACCTCTCGGGAAGGGCCACATCGGCGCACACAAGACGTGCCATCAACTATTCTAGAAACTGTGCAAGTAGAGGGCCCCATAGGAGAGGAATGGCGCAAACGTGGGTGGGTCGAAAGGCCCCCCATCCCGCCTCTGCTTTCCAAGGCCGTGTTGTCCCCCTCGAGTATACTGCAACATATACCTTTCTCGACCTTCCATATTCCCTGTACACATTGACTTGGAAACGACTGGATGCGGGTGTTCATTCATCCCTTGACTGCGCCTGCACGTGTTTTTTTTAAAACTGTTTTGGCTCAACGATTAAGCTTGTTGTTGTCGCACATCTTTCTATGGCAAGTGTCCCCTCATCTCCGGCCGCAGCTTCTCTAAAAACTACTGCGGAAGACATCGCCTCGTTAAATTTCCCGCGTCGGATCATTAAATGCGGACAGTCGATTACACAACGGCTTCAGAGTAACCGACCGGTTTGACTTGGTCTCCTTCTGTCCGATAGCGTGTACTTGGCCGAGCCGGGCTTTGGTAGTCAACGAAGCCATCCTTGGCCGCCCGCCAAGGCTTTTAACTGCATCTTCGGCATGCAATGCCCACGGCCATGAAAAGCCTTTCTTCTTTCCTTTCTCATGCCGAGATGCCATGGAAACGGAGTGCGTTGCGATCAATTGAATCTTATCTTATCTCCCAAGGGAAACATCGGGAAGCAAGACCTCTTTTTTTTTAAACAGACCTTTTTATTTGTGGAGCGGGGGGGGACTGACTCTATTTTAGTGCGGCGGCATGATGCCACCTGCACCCTCCTCGATGAGGATGTCTTCTACCTTCTGTTTCTCTTGCACCGAAATTGAAAAGAACTTCTTCTGCACCATCTTTGTTATATGTTTCGAAGGGTCCCTCAAAATAATACACGTGCTGTCCTTTGATTCTATTTGGCTGAAACTTGCGTTCTACGTTTTATTAAGTAATCGGGGGTGGGGAAACTGGGGAATTCCTGAATATAGGAATCGGTCGGGGAGCTCTTTAACTCGTCCGGGAGAGAATGGTTTCTAGTGCAGAGACACAAGTCCGTGGGAGGAGAGCCTCGACCTGACGACGGAAGAAGTGCAACCCATCGGCACTTAGAGCTCCAAATCAGTGGATCGATGTGTCTGTTAAAAAAAAGAGGGAGATCTATATCCGGCGATGAAAGGATAGCTAGCTAGGGTTTTGTAAATGTGGCTTTTACGGAATCTGCCTTAGTGGCTTTTTAAAATTCACAAGCCCCCCCGTTATCTTATCATGATCTCTGAGTCTTTTGAGTACTCAGGTCATCAGCAGATCGATTCTCACTCGAAGAACGAAGAACGCAGAGTCGTGTTTGCCGCATGTCAACAGCTAGTTTAATTTCTTACTAAATTATCCAATTCTTCTCGAAGCCGTACTATGCTAGTTCTCGACACAAAAGATAGGTTGACGGATTGCTTACGGCTGATTCCTCGACATGCACACACCCAGGTCTCTGGAGGGTTTCTCTGAGAACGCCGATGGCAATTATGATATCAAAGTCCATTCTCGACAGCCCGATCTCTATCAAATGGGCACAATCGCCCGTACACCGCGTGACAATCCACGAAATAAAAATAAATAAAAATAAAAATTGAGTTATACTGTACCCCGATCTGGGATCTGTATTGATAATGTGACCAAAACCCTGGGTGGCACCTCGGGGAGAGGAAGCATCACGGTTCTCTCTTAGACTTAAAAAACACACGTTCTCCACTCCGTCAAGCCACCGCCCAAAGAATCACCGAGAAGGAGCAGAAAAGACGCGCTGAGACCGAGCGAGGGAGCGAGGACGGACGAAGGTGAACCGAAGAATGGTTTATATAGCCGACACACGCACGGCCGGGCGCTCCGAGGAAGGCGGCGGAGGATGAAGGATGTGAATGATACACGCTGCAGAGAAGACTTTTACATGATGCACCTTGAAGGATAAGTCTGATCTCGCTTAGCTTTGATCGCCACAACACTCACCTGTACCCAGACTTTTGTTCATATCAGAAGGGATAAAAATGCCTTGCATCGGATGGTACCGTTCGTCGGGAGCAATTTGAATGTGAGATCGGAGATCAATACCCTAAACGCCGCCACCCAATTCCCTTGAATGTCGTCGTCGAGGCCTTTTTGTCGAGGTGCTCAAAGGGCCATTCCCAGTCTGGGGGAAAGTCCTACCCGTTTGAAGTTATATCGAGGTTTTCCTTTGAGTTGTGGCTCTCGAGACAAGCATGAGGAGGGGCACTTCGAAGGTTGCGGCCAATTATGATGTCATAGTTCCCATGTGCGAAATATGCCATGCCGCGTAGGGTTTAATGAACTAATTGAGGGTCTCGCCACCGGAGATAGAAAAGGAAACCCCAGGGGCCTGCCGATCGTTCACACCCTGGTAACCAATGAAACCCAACCCCCCAGGAGGAAGTGACATTTGGAGTCTCGGAGCAGGTTAGCGTGAGACCTTATGATTGTGGCGTCCTTTTGGGTAGCGCGTTCTAGCCCAGTTCTACATTCGGTGTTTGTTGTACCGAACGGTGGCAAAAGCCTACCCATCGGTATCAGATGATGTTTAAGTATAAAAGACGTGAAGGGTGGTTTTTACTTTGATTGAGGGACAAAACAGCTGCGGTTCTCACCAAAAACAAAAATGTCGCTATAAGATCACTCTGCCTCACTCACACCGCACATCCCTGTAAATCTTCTCGGTGAGTTCCGACCGTGACAACTAGAAGACGTCTTAATCATTTCTTGATCGGACCGGTTTATTGATCCCAAATGGTTCTCGGACTTTGGGGAGTTAACTTATCGTTTGAAAAGCCTATATAGCCTATTATGGTCAAGTCGCCGATTCTAATTCCAGATTTTACTTCCTATACGCCAGTCTCATGTCATACCATACCATAATGTATGTTATTGCGAAGCTCAGAGGTTGGGTATGTTCTGTCCTCACCCGGCAATATGACGAAGATCAGAAGCTGTGCAGCGTGTCTGTCAGGCGCGGATTTCGCTCCCGTTTTGGATCCCATCCAATCCCAATCCTTGTTCTCGCATTTTGAGTTTCCTTGGTTGTAAGGGAAGGGCCCTATCTCGGTCGTCAAAGACGTCATTGCTCCGGTTCGTCCGACTTTGTCACGCCGCATAACATGCACGTCACGCGCTCCCCGAAACATGCACTTCCTAACACACAGCCCCCAATAAATACAACACGCTTCAGTGTTCATGACGTCCTTTCCTTCAAAAACGATTACAATATCGTTTTACCTCCCGAAACGGTCACTTTATTAAAGAAGTTGGGAAGTCTTTCTCTTGTATAGCTATTTTTTAATGGGCGTTGGGGAAGGAAATGAGTCGCATGGTTGGAACGGCGAACGCGAAGTGTAAAAGGGTTTTGTCACCCTGCCGAGCGACGGCGGAAGGAAGGAGGCAAAGGGTGACAACCCTCGATTTGTTTCAAAAAAAAATTGAATTATACAAAAGGACTCTCCCACTCCACCCCACGTCGGGAAGAAGGGAAGGGAAGGTGGTAAGTAGAGAAACGGGGGTTGGGTCAGGTTATTATTGCGGGTGACCTCCCTCCTAATATCCCTTTGCACGGCAACTCAAAAACGTTTTCATACAAACAACACAACCCGAACGCGCGCACTCGCTCAACCCAAGGACGGACAGACGGGTTTTTGGTTTCCCCCCTCGTTTTTTCACAGATCATTAAAGTACCCACTTTATCTTCGCCTTCCTCTCATCCTCCCCCCCCTTCCCCCACCTTCCTCTCCGCCATCTCAGCCTACCCAGCCCATCCTCTTGACGTCTGGGGCTGAGACTTTAAGATCACCGTCTGAAACAACGCAACGGTATCAGCCGCGCTACCTACCGACCACCAACGCTTGACAACCCCCGCCGCCCATGTATACGCCGAATTACCACACAGGCGACAGTGAGCTAGCGACTGCTCTAGGAGCTGCCGTGGCCTTCCGCCCCTCGTCGTCAGGCAACCAAATTGGAGCTGCGGCAGTAGGCACAGCATCGGCGTCGGTGACTATTTGCTCCGTCCCGACTACTACTACATCATCATCTACTTCGTACCAACACCAACAGACCGCTTCCAATGCTTTCCCGAGCGATCTCCAACAAAACTCCAACAACAACTCCGTCTCTCCGCCCGTCATCTCCGAATTCAAAAGTGCCACGACTACGGTGATGACGACAGGTTTGGATGGTTCGGATTGGTCTCTCCCTTTAGCTTTACCTATGAGTTCGGCCACCACCGCCAAGGACATTACCAACGTCGACGCTGCTTCTTCGTACGAGCCATTCGCTTATACAACGACCCTCGCGCCTTCGTTCGATCTCACCAACTTCAGTGGGCTGTTATTTGGCGGAGGCGTGGTCCCTGCGCCGCCCGCATTGTACGGTACCACACGTCGATGGTCCCTCACCGACCCACACATCGCACCTTCCATGAACGTCTCGGCATCCGCTTCTTCCTCCCAATTCAATCACATGCCGTATCAGCAACAACAAAGGCCATGGACGTCGATCGCCAGCGGTGGAAGCTTTGGAAGTGGTGGTGGACATGCCCATGGAACTGGCACCATCATGATGAGTGGTAGTGGCTTGGGAGGAGGAGGGATCGGAGGAAGCTCTGGGTTTGGCCATGGAGGTGCTTCGCTTCAGCCCAGTACATTAGCACCATCTGCGTCTTCCTCACACGTGCCCTCATCGGACCCTTCCGACGCCCATCACGGAAGCACCACAAATGCGGATATCACCACGCCCGATAGTACTTGTACTTCGTCCAACGCCAATAGCAACAGTCTTTATCGAACATATTCGGACGAGACCTCGCCCATGGCACCCTCATTCTCCTCATCCTCCTCTCGACCATCTACGAGCTCGTCGTTCTCATCGGCTCAACCGAGCATTGGCACGCCTCAAGGGGAGACGTTCTTCCTCAGTGGGACGGGTGCCGCGGGTGCCGCGTTTCAAGGTGTGGATCCCATGGGGATGAAGAGGAGGACCTCGTCGTCTGGTGGTCCTACTACTGGTGGTGCGAGTGCGTTTTATGGGTTGGGGTTGGAAGGCGGGCACGAGAGTACGGATACGATCTGTTTGCCTCCGACGAGCTCTCATGGTCAGCAGCAGCACCATCACCATCACCACCATCATCACAGCGTCCTTCCAGCGTCTGCACCACCGACGGCATCATCGTCAATCTTCAACCACCAACAGCAGCAGCAGCAGCAATTGACGGATGACTCGAACCCATTCTACTTCGCTCGAGAGCTCCAACTCCTCCAAGCTCAATCTCATCGTCAATACGACGCGACCTCGCTACCCCACACTACTCAACGACCTCAACTCGGTCAAGCTCAAATCCACAGTCGACCTAACTCGGGTTACCTCGACCCACATGCGCATCGACCGAATTCAGGATACATCGAGCCGCTTAGGCCGACGTCTGGGTACTTGGAGCCGCAGCAGCAGCAACATCAACAACAGCAGCGCCCGTCGTCAGGGTATCTCGAACCACATGTCATTCACCCTAGTTTACAGACGGCCATCGCTTCGACGTCGCCAGATGGTCAATACTTGTTCTTCGAGCGTGAACAGGTTCGTAATTTTTGCCGTCCCTTCATTCATTCATATAGATGTACTTCTCTTTTCTTTCTTGCCGGGCTGTCACTGACATATTGCGTGATTTTTATAGCAACAGCAACACGATCAACAGCATCAGTTATTGACCCCACCTTCCACTGCGGGATCGTCTTACCACTTCGACCCGAGCGTGTCATTGCCCAGACCACCGCGTACCGCTGGTGCCGACTCCTTCACCTTATCCCCTTACCGTTCACACACCACCATGCACAACGGTATGTCATCCTACGAGGTCAACGGCTATGGCGACTCCCCACCATCCACCTCCGCCACCACCTTCTCCCACACCCAATACTCCGTCGGTGCCGGCCAATTCCGTCGGCACTCCACCTCATCCATGAACAACGGCGGCAACCCTTCCCCTTACTCCCTCATCATCCAAAACCCCGATCCCAGCACGGCGACATCCCGCCCTCACCTGTGCACGCATTGCAATGAGACCTTCCGTCGCATCCATGATGCCAAACGTCATGCGTTTGGTGCGTTGGGTATTAAGAACTATGCGTGCATGGGAGGGTGTGGGATGACGTTTAAGAGGAGTGAGGGGAGGGCGAGGCATTGGATGAGGGAGGAGGTTGTGGGTGTGGGTGTTCAGATCGAGGTTGGGGAGTTCTTTTCTAGGAATCCGGGGTTGGTCGGTGTGGGTGGGGAGGTGAAGGTCGCTGGGATGGTGATCGGTGGTAAAGAATCGTTGGGTGGGAAGGGTAAAGAGGTGATGCTTTGGGGAGGGAAGGGGTGTGAGGAGAGGCATGCCAAGATGATGAGTGGGACGATGGAGGAGGATCGAAGGTTGAGGAATAAAGCGAGGAGGGAGAGGATCAAGACCATCGAAGCCAAGGATAAGAAGGGTGGTGTTGCGCGTACGACGAGCATCGATGAAGAGGGAGGGAGCAGGCCTAACACCAGTAATGGCTTCGAATTATCGGATGGTGGTCATCAATCGAACTCGGAGTCGCCTCAACCTCGCGTTCCGATGACACTTGGACAACCCCCTCTTCAGACTTCTCCTAGTTCGCGTCCGTACTCGAGCGGAGGTGGGGGAGTGGGGCCCGTTCGACACTTCAGGAGCTCCCATGCCGTCGCGCCTTATTGATTAAAGAAAACTATTTTATCATATGGTGAGTGGATCCCAGTTGAGCCCTTTGTTGATGAACGCAAAGCTGACGCTGCAATCGCTCGCTCCAGCTGTCTTGTTTTTTTATTTCTAGGTCTCTACCATATCGAACTGTCAGCGACACTCTACAATCTATCGTAACATATCTCTTATCATTCCTCACTGCCCTTGTCCCATACTGCTTCGCCCATGTCTACTAAAAGCTCCAACTATCCCTACTCGTTCGACCTTCGCCCTTCTCGATTCACCATCGTCATCTCCACTATGTCTTGAACCTTTTTTTTTTTCATCTGTTGATCGTTTTCCCTATTACCATACGGACCCCTACACTTTTACTCTTTCCCACCATTTGCTTCCCTTTATATGATCTGAACAGTTCCCTCGTTATGTTTTCTTTCCCCTTCGGATTTCATTTTCTCGGTTGTATTCCTAGCCTAAGCTCCTCTTTTCTCTTTCCTGTTTACTTTTATTTCTATGAATGCGGTACCCAAAGCTTCCTCTTCAACTCGCCAGGCCCCGAGGGTGACCACTTGCCTCGTCTTACCTGTGCTGCCTCGTGAGTGAGGTGAACCTTGTGGAGAGTTGAGCTGTGTGTGATCGAGAGTTCGCAAGCCACACAGCCGTACGTCATCAATGCCACCCACCAGTATTAACACTCCAATCACCAACAAGGCCCTCCTTTTCTATTCACAGTTCAAAGACTCCAGTGCAATGGAGGGGGGTGGGTTGCTTCTCAGTAAATGTAACCGCATTTGGTTATATTGCCGTGGTCGCCGGGAACAGAACGCAAACAACGAGTCTAAAAAAGGCCAGACACACACCCTTGTCTCCGCCGCTCAGAGAAGGAATAATCAATCAACGGGATGTGATGTGTCTTGGAAAGTGACATTGACACCGGAGTAACATCTGTCACACATGCCAAGTTTTTGGCAAAGAAGGGGAAACGAAGTGACGAGACCGATCAACGACCGACGACCGCCGAGAGGCGTCGTCTTGTTGCTCCTTTAGGAAAGTCTTTTAGGAAGTGGCAACAGTCGAGAGTGTAATGAAATGAATGGAATACTTATTAGATCAAAGCGGAACAAAGGTGTCAAAGAATGCCTTTGGACGGAAGTATCGACATTTTCCCCTTCTCCTAGCATCAATCTCTCCTCCTCTCTAAAACACCTCGGCGCAACGAGCACCCGGAATCAGGGTCTGAAGCCCGTTGGTTTTGGGCGGAGGCTTTGCCGGTTTCCCTTGGAGGCCTGGAGCGAGTGAGCGATTTTTTTTGTTCCCTCGGACGCGACGGAGATGTAGCAGTCCATTCGCCAGGGATTGGTCTCTTTGGTAGCGAGCAGATGGATACCATGTTCGACTCACCGTCTGCGCGCGGTGTGTTCCCAAATGGAGCTGTCCTCTGAACACCCCGAACTGGACGGTTCTCCCCCACGCACACATCGCTTGTATTCCAACAATGGCCCCCTCTTGTGTCGTTGTGTCCATATTCGCAGACATTCCGGCTCTCAATTGTCTTGTTGACCCCGCACAGGGTGGGAGACATGTAGCTGATTTGAGAGCCGCAGTGGGTCGGTAGTGGACTGCAACCATACGTATCCCCTCATCCGTCCAAAGTCAATCCACGCGAATGGGGTGCGTAGAGAGAGAGAGAGAAAGAGAGCCTCTTGGTGACGAAGCTCCCTGTGGGGTGCTTGTATCCAGCGCTTGGAGGAAAGGGAGGACCCCGTCGAAGGAAGGCCACCTACCCGGAAAAAGAACAAGCAAGAGGGGATTCCAAGACACGCAGCGAGGCATAAATAAACGAGGTGCTCACCACGTCACTCCAATAATAGAATGGGCGAAGATGGCCGTGCAAAAGCCAAAACAAGTCGAAATGTGGCGTTATAAAAATGTATTTATCGCGATGGCGGTCTTCTTTTCGTCGGCCGCCAGAAGGAGTGAGTGTAACACAGCTTTCATGTTTATATGCCTCGTTTACGACGAGCTCGCAGCAGGTTCTTCGGCCTGAAAGAGGCTTAAAGAACGGCCTTCCGCAGGAGCAGTGCAATGGCATACAAGCAGGCCAGGTGCACCACAGCCAAGTTCCACTTATATCTTCTGTCCACGCAACCGAGCCCTAGTCCCCTTGAGGCTAGGAGGAACTTTAATGGGAGGTGGCAGTGGCGCTAGATGTCGCGCACAAGGCCTCGAAGGACACGTATGCAACCTGTGCGACTGGCCAGGACTCATCGTTCCAATGGTGCAGCGATGGAGATGACTGGAAATAGTCTCCTAGTACCGAAGAGGGGGTGGAAGAGTTCACGACACAGCAAGGATGTCGACGCGGCAAAGGGCAGGAATGACCGAGAACGAAGCGTCCAGGCCACATACTGATACCCTTTCCCTTTTTGATTCGAAAGTATTGTACACAAACGATTTTTTAACTGAAACCAGGGCTTGAACTTGGTCCTTATCCATGTCACAATTTGGTGTGCGGTCGGGTCGAACAGCTGTGACTCACATCACAGTGACCATCCTTTATGTATTCTGGGCCAGATCATGACAGCCTTCTCAGACTTCACCTACGTATTTGGGAGGTAAGCGTACTCTCCAGTACCCTGCCCAAGTGAACATGGCGGCTTTCTGTGATCCTGGATCCAACGAGGCTAACTGTTTGGCGTTGACCTGCATCGGTTCAAATGATCGTCAAAAGTAAAAGTGAATTTGGTGTTGTGATGCCGACTCGTAGATCCGCGATAATAATAAAAGCAGCACGCACGGCGTTACCCTCACGGAAAGTCTCCCCACATACGCAACACTCCAGCTTATGCGTCGGCGATTTGTTCTCCCCTTCACCCAGAAGGGCATCAATCATGAACTCGGTAGACTGAAAATGATATCAAGATGAGCTCACACCTACGTCAGCCGCTGGACTTGCGAGAGGAGAAGGAAAGAACGACTCGAAGAACTCAACATGTATACCAAACTTAGATGCACCACTGACAAAGTCATCCAATCCAGACAACTTGCCGCATCCATGACACTCTACCTGAGGACCCATCACATAAGTCCCAGTCACACCGAGAGTGGCAAAATCGACTTTGAGCATTTTAGAGAGTCGGTCGGCTTGGGTTTCGTCGACATTCCAATGATAGACACCTTCGGGAAGGTTGTCCGGGTCATAAGGGCCTGCGGTGGTGCTGAGAATAGTCATGCTTTCGGGGAAGAAGGGAGAAATGATATTCGATATCGCTAATGACGAACAAAACATGTTCATACCATTATGTAATCCCGAGTTTTGGAAGCAGTGCCAATTGCAACACTGTCCTTAGTATGTTCCACAGTGTTTGCCGCAAAAACTCGAACGTCGCACTCTTCAAATAGTCCGCTGACACTTTTCGGATCAGTTCTCTTCATCACAGCGAGCATGAACGAGTAGAAAGTGTAGTTTGGATGAGAGATTTGCCGTCAATTACAATAATCGCGCCCGTCCCAAGTATCTCCCTTCAGCTCACGCAAGGCCGTTTAAAATGGACCCATCTGCATCCATCCCAACACGTCTGTCATCTGGACATCAATCTTTTCCAACTTCTTCAGCAGCCCCAACTCCACCTCATCCCCTCCACCCATCCCAGCCCTTCGATGACGCTTTCTGAATAGGTCTGTTAAGAGTTGTAGACTGTTCTCGGGGCAACGAAAGAGCGAGAGTTCTCTGAGGTTTGGTAAGATCCATTCATATATGCCGTCGTTGTGTATCGGATGCGAAAGGAGAGTGATAAACTCGTCTGAATTGCTTGTAAGCCCCAATCTCGTGATCGAAGGCAATTTGCGCAGGATATCCACGACTTGGTGGAATGGAAGTGAATCGTCGCAGAGGACGCGTGCATCGATCGGTGGCCATTCGAATGATCCGTGGTGTGTGCTATTAACGAAGCGAGATCCTCACATGGCGATATGTGATCTAGGGATACATTGATGTCCATTTCGGCTAGATTCGATCATCCAGACAATACGAGGTAAGATATCGAAAGCCAGAGCTCGATCTTTGCAAGGGGACGAATCGCCGATGAGAGTATAGTCATAATGTGATGAGAGAATATATTGCTTGTTGGATCGTCGCACGCTAGATATAGCTTGGTACATGCTGGGATTCGAACGGAGGCGATGATCCGACTGAGCACCTCAGCGTCCCCGAGGACGAGATCGAAGGAAGTAAGGAGTGGCAGATGGGCTGCCTCTGTCTCCGGAATGACACCTGAGACACGAAAGGTTCTATTGGGGCAATTCAATTCAAAACTGTGGAGCTCGGGGCATCGGCGTAGAACATCGATGATGTCGTTTGAAGATGTATCTCTGAGCCAAACGTCTGTCTCAATAATTTTGAGCGTCTCCAGTCGAGAGAGGATTTGAGAGCTCCAGATAATGGGGAAGCCAGTCAAATTGGCATGGCGAAGACGATGTGCCGTTCCACCGAATAGATCAATACTTCCCTCCTCAGCCGGCCCATCCTCGAGATTATGACATTGAATCGTGAGCCCTTCCAGTCGGGGTACTGATAAGGAGACGAAGTTGCAGAGGAGAGCGAACGTGTTGGTACGGGACACGACAAATTCGACCAACTGCCCCCGATATGCCTTTTGAATCGCGTAGTTAATGAACGTCGTCCTGTCCTCATCGTTGTCGAAGTCATGATCATTGTAATCCACCCAGAGTGAACATTCCTTTGATCTAAGTATGGCGACCCTACGTTCACGATCGGAGTAGACAGAACTGGTTCGCGCCCACAACGATGGCGCCTCGAGGAAGATTTTGTTCCAGCGCTTAGATGTAAGTTGAAGTGAGGCGATGTACGTCATATAAACCTTGTGGGACGAGGTCGCAAGGGCGAGGATGAAGACATTGAGAAGGAGCTCGTCGGGAAGATGGGAGATGGGAGAAGAGCAGTCAAGATGTTGGGTCGAGTCTGCAACCTGGCGCCGGTGAAGCGTTCTATACGAGAGCCCTACGAGATCTGGCTCCTCGGAGATCCGCTCACTTCCATCCCAGTCATTAGAGGTTCTATTCCGGGATAGCGTAATGGGGTCGGTCATTGATATGGTATAAATACACTCGACACTCATGAAGGGCTCATTGCCTGAATGCGGATTGATGTGACAGGTTATAACTAACGAATCGATCTCATAAAGGAAGAATGTAGACTGTGGTTAGGACACTGTGGTATGAAACAGTGGTTGAATATCTGGGGATGAGCTGACAATCGATTCGACGACCGTGTTCAAACAACAATTGACCTTGTACCCGAGTTCCCCGTTCTGACCGAAGACGAAGGACATATCGTACGGTCTGCTGATGGAGAAGGCCCAGGATTCTTATAGTAGAGGTTGGAATTGGTAATGGAACAGACTACTGGTTCCTTCAAACTGACAATGGTTACAACAGGATAGACGTCAGAGTATAGCGACCTGCCACATCGACCTGGTTCTCCCTGAAACGAAACTTAAACGCCATGCTCTTCAAATGACCCACAGTACTTGCTCTCAGTCATCATATCAATCAGCGCAATAAAATTGTTTATTGGCCGTTTGTTCGCCAGTTTGATTGCATTCACTAACCGAACATGCGTATTAGAAATTACAATGAACTAAGTAGGCTTTCATTGAGCTGGGATGAGCGGCCGGAAGCGAAGAAGGAGATGTGCGGGGGGAATTCAAGCAAGGATGCGTATGTGAGGCCGTAAATGTTCGGCAGAGTCGATGCTCCAAAGGTGAAGCCCCCGGGAACCAGCCGGTCATTGAGACGAGGCCTATTACAGTGTAAAAATACAGTGTGTATGAGTAGGCTGCACCATTGATATACGGAACGGCCACAGCCGTAGTCTTGCTTGCTTGCAGGTTTACTATTTTCTCCCCTGAAGGTTGGGATTCGACCTTTCACACCTCCTACGCCAGTCGCTAACTTGGCGAGAGAAATAAGACGGCTTTGAACTCATGCGCCGCCGACGAAATCATCCAAGCCAGACAACTTGCCGTATCCATGGTACTCGATCTGAGGGCGCATCATATACATTCTAGTGACGCCGAGAGTAGCAGACTCGACTTCGAGCATTTTGGGCAGTCGGTCGGCTTGTGTTTTATCGATGTTCCAATGATGAACGCCTTCGGGAAGGTTCTTTGGGTCGTAAGGCCCCGCGATGACGGAATGGAGCGGTCTAGGTCAACAATATAACGGGAATGATCTCGAGGATATGATCGATATCGCGATAATAAACTTCAAACATGTTCATATCACGGGACGCAAGATATAACATTGGTGCCCGACGTCGGTGGTAATATGAACTACCCTAGGGCGAGGTGGCGCCCGCTCGGCGTCAGTTATGAAGTTCAATCATAATGATCGGCTGAACCTGTGCCCATCCCAAGTATCTCCCTTCAGTTCGCGCAAAGCCGTGAAGAATGGACCTATCTGCGCCCGTCCCCAACTATCCCTCATCCGGACATCAATCGTTTCTAGCTTCTTCCGCAATCCCAACTGCGCTCCGTCCCCTCGATCCATTTCTGTCCCTCCACGACGCTTTCTGGATAGGTCAGTTAAGATTTGTAGGCTGTTTTGAGGACAGTGGAGCAGTGCGAGCTTTTCGAGATTTGGGAGCACCCATTCGTATATGCCGTCGTTGTGTGTTGGATGTGAGAGTAGGATGATATACTGGTCGGAATTTCCTATTAGTGCCAACTCCGTGATTGAAGACACGTTGCGCAGGATGCCTGCAACTTGGTTGAATGGAAGTGAATCTTCACAGGATATGTATGCATCGGTCGGTGGCCATTGGACTGATCCGGTGGTGTGTGCTATTAACGAAGCGAGATCTTCGCATGGCGACATGTGATTTAGGGTTATATCGATGACCCTTTCGGCTAAATTTGACCACCCAGATAATACGAGGGAAGATGCTGAAAGCCTGAGCTCGATCTTCACAAGGGAACGAATCGCTGATGAGAGTATAGCGATAAGGTGATGAGAGAAGATATTGCGTGTTGGGTCGTTACACATTAGGCACAGCTGTGTACATGCTGGAATGCGAATAGTGGCGATGATCCAACTGAGCGCTGGAGCGTTCCCAATGGCGAGTGTGAAGGAAGTAAGAAACGGTAGATGAACTATCTCCACCTCTAGCGGTTTAACATCTGAGATGTTGGCCCATCTTCCACGAGAGTAACCAACTTCAAGAGTGCGGAGGTTGGGGCATCGGCGTAGGGCATCTGTGATGTCGTTTGCAAATATACCACTGAGCGAAGCGGCTGTCCCGTTGATTTTGAGCGTTTCCAGTCGAGAAAAGATTTGAGAGCTCCAGAGAATGGGGAAGTAAATTAAACTGACATGGCGAAGACGACCTGCCGTTCCACCGAATATATCGATACTTTCTCCCTCGCTCGGTCCACCGTCAGCTCCAGGACGCCAAATCGTGAGCTCTTCCAGTAGGGGCACTGATAAGGGGGCGAAGTCGCGGAGGAGAGCGAGCGTGTTGGCACGAGCCGCGACAAATTTGACCAACTGCCATCGATATGCATTTCGAATCGCGTAGTTGATGAACCTCGACCTGTCCTCATCATTGTCGAAATCATTATCATTGTAGTCCACCCAGAGCGGGGATTCCTTTGATCTGAGTACGGCGACACTGCGTTCTCTATCAGAGTTGCTTGAGCTGATTCGCCCCCACAACGATGGCGTCCCGAGGACGATTCTGCTCCAGCGCTTCGATGCGAGTTGGAGTGAGACGATGTCCCTAATGTAGCCCTTGTGAGATGAGGCGGCGAGGGCGAGGATGAAGATATCGAGAAGGAGCTCGTCAGGAAGATGGGAGATGGGAGAAGAGCAGTCAAGATGTTGGGTCGAGTCTGCAACGTGGCGCCGGTGAAGCGTTCTGTACGAGAGTCCTATGAGATGTGGCTCTTCGGAGATCCGGTCACTTCCATCCCAGTCACTAGCGGTGCTGCTTAGGGATGGCGTAATGGGATCGGTCATTGATATCGTATGAACATACTCAACACTCACGAATAGCTCATCGCCTAATTTCGTGCAGGCAATTGGTGTGAGAATTTATGAATGACGGATGGGTCTCGAAAAGGAAGAATGGAGACTGAGGTTCGAACACAGTGGTGCAAGCGGTGGTTGAGCCAAACCGAAAGTGTGGGGATCAGCTGACAATCGATTCGATGACTCAAACAACAATCAACATACCCTGTTCCCTCTCACTGAAGATAAAGGACGCCTCGTACGGTCTGCTGGTAGAGAAGGCTCAGACTTATTGCAGTAGGGGTTGGCATTGGTAATGGAACAGACTAACTCGCCCGAAGCCCAGGTGGTGCAAGGACCGATTGAGACGATCTCCGAAGACACTTGTACGAGCTCACGTTGTTTGAGGCGTGGCCACCACGATAGTACTAATTTCATTCACATCGAGGATAATTACAACAAGGAAGAATAGTTACTCGCTTCCCAGCAACACAAACCCAAATGCGGGTTGTGCAGTTTCCGCAACATAACTCGAAATCAAGACCCATGTTCTCGAGTCTCTCGCCACAACGATGAACGAATAGAAAGTCGTTTAATGGTCGGTGCTTGCGATAGTTATAGGTTCGGTTACGTTCACAAGTGAAGCGTGTGTCCGTCCCAAGTGTCTCCCTTCAGCTGGCGCAAGTCCTGGTAGAATGGACCTGTCCGCGCTTGTCCATACATATCCATCATCCGGATATTGATCTTTTCCAGCTTCCTCAACAATCCCAACTGCAATTCATTCCCTCCATCCATTTCTGACCCTCCTTGACGGTTTCCCGAGAGATCTTTTAAGAGTTGCAGACTGTTTCTGGGGCAAGCCTCTAGTGAAAGTCCTTGAAGATTTGGCAGGACCCATTCGTATTGGTTGTTGTTGTTGAGTGCTGGTTGGGAGAGTAAGGCGATACACTGGTCCGAATTGCCTGATAGCGCTAACGTCGTGGTTGACGGCACTCTGTGCAGGACATCCGCAACTCGGCTAAACGTGAACGGATCGTTGCATGAAACGCAAGCATTGATCGGCGGCCACAGGACTCGTTTGGCGGTGTGCTCGATTAACAAAGCAAGGTCCTCCCATGGTGAGCTGTGTCTTAGAGATAATTTGATGAACATGTCGGCTGTGTTGTACCCAGACAGTACGAGGGTGAGTGGCCCAAGCACCAGGTCGACCTCCAAGGAAGGCTGAATTGCTAAGAACACCATAGCCGCAAGGCGAATGACCTCTTTAGAGTGGGCATCACTTAGTATACCGGTGCAAGTCAGATTTAGCCTTGTGCATGCCGGAATGCGTACGGAGGCGATGATGTGATGGAAAACCTCGGCGTTCCTGAGGCCGAGTGTGAAAGAGGTAAGAGACGGAAGAAGAACTGCTTCTGTTTATGATGGTATCGCGCCTGAAATACGAATCCCTTCTTCACCGGAGTATTGGAGATCAAATTCACGGAGTCCAGGGCATCGGCGTAAGATATCAGTGAATTCGCTTGAAGAGATAGGGTCGAGCCACCCGTTTGACATGCTGATTTTGAGCGTCTCCAGTTGAGAGAGGAGCTGAGAGCTGCAAGGAATATGGAAGAACTGTAAATCGAGATGAAGAAGACGATCTACCCTTCCGCCGAATATATCGATGCCTCCTGCCCAGTCTATCCCAACTCCAAGCTTAGGACAATCGATCTTGAGCTTCTCCAGTCGGGGTACTGATAAAGAGACAAAGTTGTGGAGAAGAGCTAGCGTGTTGGCGCGAGTCACAGCGAATTCAACCGACTGCCATCGATATGCTTCCTGACTCGCGTAGTCGATGAACGTCGCCCTGTCCTCTTCACTTGTCCGGTCGTTATCACAGTAATCCACCCAGAGTGAATAATCCTTTGATCTGGTTATAGCGGCCTTGTTCTCCAGATCGGAGTAAATAGAGCTGATTCGCGCCCACAACGATGGTGTCTCGACCATGATTTCATTCCAGCTTTTTTATACGAGTCGTAGTGAGGCGAGATCTGTCATGTAACCCTCGACGTGTGAGGTGGCAAGGGTGAGGGTGAAAATATCGACAAGGATCTCGCTGGGCAGATCATAGATTGGCGCGTGGCAGCGTCGGGTCATGTCGTCAATGTGGGACTGGATACGCTGACCGAGCATTTTACAAGAGAGTTGTAAAAGATCTAGCTCTTGTAAGGTTCGCTCCATTTCGGCCTGATAATTTGAGGCCCTGAGTGTAATGAAATCAGCCATTGAAGTCGTATAAACCCAACCAACACTCACGAAAATTTCTTCGTTTGATTTCGTGCCCCGCCAACAAGGCATGCCAGCGCCTGATCAATGCATTCGGCCATATTTGACCCAGTCCTAGTGTTCGTGGACATACGATGGGGATATCGGTTCGTGCGACGGGTCCTGCTAGATGCTTTCTTTTCCTTTTCCTTTTTTCCCCCGTGAGGTTGACGACTAACGGTTTGGTCTGGTGTACTGGGGCTTCTTGGATGGTAGACGCTGTACGGAGTCAAGACGCGGTCCGGTTTGAAACCCAACCTTGGGCAATGGGGAGTGGGACGACGGTCGGATATGTTCAAACATGAACAACGGTCGACATTCCCTCATTCTCACTGACTACCATGTTGGACTATATCTGGGGATCACAATGCAAATTACTGATGTTACAATAGTAGTACATGGAATACTCAGTGAATCAATATCACTTCTTCAATGCCTTCTTTGGATTCTTCGCAAAGGCCTTACACCATTTATCCCAAGCCTTGCCACCTTTCGTCATCGTATTCACCAAATCAGCCTTCACCTGACTCTCCTGCCAAGCCTCGTCCTCCCAATTCTTCTCCCCACCAGTCTGAGCTGGGGACCAACCGATCGACTCGAGGACTTCGTGCTCAGAGACACCGGTACCAGGGTAGGGAAAGAGCCTTGGATCGCTCTCGTGACATTTGATGGCAAGGTACCGATGGATCGTTTCAACTCGTGGGGATGGTGTGAGTCGTAAGCGTAACGTGTCCTCGGTTGGGTTTTCATGTGCAGCTGTGGTGGAAGATTCGGCATGCGATTCAGAAGTAGGTGAGTGTGGATCGGATTCGGGGAGTTTGCCGTCTTTTGTGGAGGATGTGAGTCGGGTCGTGACGGATCGAGCGGTCTTGGCGCCTCGGATGGACGAGAAGGCCCAGACACTGTCGATTTCCAGTAGTCCACCTGACATTACAATCAAAGGTATGAGTTAAACTTGATCCAATGTTGCATTATCGCGTGGAAGACCCACCGAATGGCCAGACCAAGGTGGCCATGATGTCGATGGCGGCTGTAACTGGTAACAGCCCGGTCGCAATCACAGCATCCCTCTTGGCTTTGGTTCTCGTTCTCATCATCGACTCGACAAACTCCCTCTTCACAGCCTCGGTGTCAGATCCTAACGACGGGGGATATACCAGGACCAACTCTTCCAGTCCAACGGTCTTGTGCGTCTCATCATCCTCGTGCACGCCGTCGCTCGCATGCGAGTCCCTCTTCGCCTTCTCTTTTGCCGCCTTCTTCTTATCCGGCTCCGTCGGTATGCGGTTGACGAAATCGAGATCCGCGGACGTCGTCCTGTTGATCGCCCAATTAATGCCCTTGGTGACTCTGGCCTTGATGCCCTTCCAACTTGCCGTTTTGGCGTCGCTCATCTTGGCCTCTTTCACCTCTTCTTGCCATTTCCTTTGGACCTTATGGACCTTGCCCTCCTTCACGCCCTCAGGAGGTTTCGACAGAGGTGGTGCGGGAGGCGTGTAGATTAGGAATCGATCTGGAATCTCGGAGGCTTCGTAACCTTCGAGGTCCGGTTTGGGGAAGGGTATGAGATACGCGATAAGCTTGTGAGGATCTCGGATATACGATACAGGGTTTGAAGGGTCGTCGTTGCTATCGTAGCTGATGTGTTTTCGACGTGGTGGTGGAAGGATTGACAGATCCTGAGATAATCTGATAGGTGGTGGCGGTGGGTGATAAGAATGGTGTTGGGGAGGTGGCAAGATGTGACTTTGGCTATTATGTGTTTCGGGTTGGTATTCAGGAAACGCGGGCGGATGTTTCTTCTCGTCTGGGAAATTCGTGTGGTCCTGAGGGACCGGTGGTGGATAGTACTCAGGATGGAGTTGTTCGACCGGGGATTCAGAGAAGGCCGGCGCTGGCGACAAGATAATCAGCTCAGGTCATTAATTCTGCTCCTGATAAGTGACAACTCACGTATGGCTGGTGGTTGTGTTTTCACATCCATGATTGTGCGATGCTAGTGGAGACAAATACTAGGAGGTAATCCAGATATGGGCGATAAGAGATATCTGACGGTCTGATGGTGAGGGATGTTGGAATCAATTGAGATGGGTTTATGACTGAACGCTCATGAAGTGATGGTGAAGATATATATATCCTGAAGATCAATCATGGCTTCATGTGAATAACAGAACGCGGGACCCGGAGTGTGTCCGCAGATGACGGGCTGCGGCGTTGTGCGGGGCACTGCCCGGAAGCCGGCTCGTGGAAAACGCAGTTACACATACACCGCTCCGGACGGGACGGCTGAAATGCTGAGGTGATGCGTATAGGTGTAAGCATGGCCGTGAGTCTTGACTGCGATCATGACGCCCTCCATGCCAAGGCCTCCCAGCGATTTTTGCGGGCCAATCGGCTTATTTGACTAACTTTGTAACGTCACCCACTTAATAATCAAGACATCCTCATGTGTGCTCGAGATTGCGCTTGACATGCTTTCAAATGAATTGGTAGGGGCTCCTTTGGAATGCCCATTTGGGGTCTCTTAAGCCTCATTCACGATCTCATGTCGTCGAAGCCAGACGAGGAAACCTGAGAAACTGCATGCAATCTGATAAACCTACTCGATCGCATGGGAATCATGCTGGATCCCATATTTAAGGCGGTTCTGTATAGCATCCCGTATCCGTCATAATAGTAGCTATATTATTGTGAAGTTTGTTCCGATGCATTGCAATCTTAGTGTCGCCGAGGCAGACTCACGACAAGGGTGTCTTGGAGGATCCCGTGGTATCTTCTCCGTGGGTGTAATCGGAGGGCACGGAGCAGAACCGGATCTCTATCCAGTCAAGACGAGCGTTTAGAACCACCTAAATAGGGTAATCGGTATCAGTACCGCGTGATCCTTCTATGTAAACAAAATATAACTGTCGCAAGCTGCTCGGCGTTGGTCACGCCGGCGGGGAGGTTCTCAAAGATCTTTGAGGTCACGAAACGGCTTGGTGATGTCCGATAGATCTTGAGGAGCTTGTCGGTGTTTGGGAGAAGCCAATTGCCACGCCAGAGGGTGTCGTTGCAATAATTTAGCCGACACCATAGGATTGACTTATAAATGAGAGGCCCGCAGATTAGTCTTGATGACGGTACTTGACGAGAGTCGACGGTACGTGACGGCATAACAATATGGCTGTTGGGCGGTATGTATTGCCTGGGCATTGTGTTTTCGCAGAAGGTCACGGTATCATTGTTGCAGCGAGCAGTCAGCAGTGTTATAGAGCGGCGCCAGGGGTTTCGGTTCCTAGATTGGGTGAATTCGAGGCGACAGTGAGTAGTCGGCCTTTGGGTGATGCGCGCCAGTTGGATGAAGATGCCCCGCAAAGCATAAATTTCACCGGGATAATATGGCATGTGGCGTTCGGGGTGGGTGTTCCCATATCACTACGCTGACATTGACAACCATCACGAATCTTGGTGGGGTGGTCGAAGACCCATAGGGCGCTTTGACGACAAGATCTGAAAACCTCACAACGTCGCACTTTCATTTCTGATAGAATGTCCGTTCGATAGCATTATGGAGCCAAAATCTAAGTGACATTTTAAAGAGCTGAATAGAACATCAGAAGACGGAAATTGCCGTGCAAGTCACCGGAATTAGGCGTACCTCGGGAAACGCCAATCAGGCAGCCAACCGCACTGAGACGTACTGCACTTAAAAAACGCTTGTTGTTGTCCAGATGCCAGCCAGACGCTGGCCAAAGAAGAACGTCTTTCCGAGACCGACTCTAAGGTATCTGTCGTAGACTGAAATATAACGATCCGTCAGCGTATGACATCCACGCCTCCTCATGTTGAAAACATACGCCATCCGCTCCATCTCCGACCCATCCATTTCCCAAGTACGGGAATCAAAACCGCTGATATCAGCATCTGCAGCTGTTCTACGCCTTCTTCCCACTCCTTCTGTTCCTGCAAGCGGATGAGGGCGAGCTCGTCGTCCGAGTTGTAGTAGCCATCTGAGGAAGACGATGATGAGGTATTTGAGAGAGATACAGAGGATCGCCGCCGTGCCCTGGGCCTATGCTGAGACAAATCTGGGAGTGGCGACGACATGGTCAGAATCTCAATTGACTGTCGATCGTGATAATGCAGACATTTGGCATGAGCAAATGTAGATCACTACAGACCTGCACCACTCGACGTTTTTATTGCTTCGCCTCGTTCTGTCGACGTGGCATGCGCACATGTAACAATGACTTCTTGGTGCACGCTCGCGTCGTTAAGCTATTCACTGGCGGTCTCTATTGCGGTCCTCAACGGGGAAACTGGAGCACTTGTGCTATGCACCGAATTGCCCCACCTTCGCCTATTTTGGCTATTTGAGCCGCCAAGGCCGTATTTGGAAGATTAAGAAGCAGCGGAACCTATGCTCTCTGACCTATGGCAACCCTTCCCGAGCCTCGCTACAAGGTCGGAGCGAGTCACCAGGCCGCTCTATCCTCTGCGACGAAAATCATAATCAGCCGAATCTCACGAAACCAGCGTCCATACAGTTCCTTGGCAGGACATCCCCCTCGGGCAAATCACTAAGCACCCATAGGTTCCCTTCTGCCTGAGACTCACACTGCCTGTGGTTGCTCCCGGCATCCCCCCCTCAAACCTCAGGCATGCATAAAATAGCATTTAAAAAATCCTACGGAGGAACCTAAGCAAGGAGATTTCTCCCGCTACGTCAGCCTCTCCCTCTCTCCCCTCTGTATAACACTGCGCACTGAATTAACTTCCTGTACAAATGCGTGCATTCGCCCTCATATCACTGGTCTTCTTCGCAGGACAGGCAACAGCTGTCATATTCACCGAGACGATCACTGGTATCGGGTTAGTATTGATCCGAATATTGCTTTCATCGAGACGCCCTCCTCATATGAGCTCACGCTATACAGCGTCTGTTGGACCAATCCGGTCGGACCGACCGTCACGCAAACTGTGCCAGGTGCTACGACGACAACGACCGACACGGCCGGCACCCGAACTGAAACCGCTACCGTGGAGATCGTTTCTGGACTCGGTACTTACACGATACAGCCCACCCCTCCACCCCGGTTCGCACGTCGCGCGACCTCTACCCAATACAAGACGACGATCATCGAAACCGAAGTCTGTAGCGAGACGGAGACCTTGACAGTATATCCTACTGCAACATTCAGTGACCCTCAGATAACGTCTACGATCACGTCATTCGGACATACAGCTACCGCTACCATTACCACTACTATACAACTGTTTTGAATGCCAGCTACTTGATATGCTTGACTTCTCCCTTCAATTGGGTTATAACCTAAGCTCTTGTAGGCGGAAGTCTTTGTATCCAGTTCTGTGAGGATAAAACAGTCCTTTTTTGATAAAGAGTAGGTTCCTGCTGGTTTCTTGGAGGTGCAGGGAATAATAGGCAAGAGGGGACGATGATATACGCTTGAGGCAGACAGGAAGTAGTCAGGAGGGATGCGTTCAGGGTGCTTGTAGCTGAGCTCCAAGGCGTTGGGGCACCGCAGACTAGATGGAACAATGAGATTAAAAGTGAGGTCGAGCATGTAGGCCAAGGGCAAAGCCCAAGGGTGATACTCAGGAAGGGCGTCTAGCCGACGATGGTTCTCTCGAGTTCGTTCCTGCCATCTTACATATCCGCTTCGTTATACCTGGGAGAAACACTCTATCTGACTACTTGCGCGCATAGGTAACATACCAGTGATGAGCAATGAGAATCAGCCGCCGCGTTTCGTCTATGTCTCTATATATAGCCTGTTGTTTCACCGAAAACAAAGTCATCTAATACAGAAGAGAAATACAAGTAACTTAAGGTGGCAACATCTTAGAAAACCAAAACAAGAGACAGTCATGGAGTAGACAAGGAATGAAATGTGAAGGAATCTATCGGCGCTTATTTGTCCATGTCATGTAAGACTCGCGGGCCACCTCGGCTTTGCCTCGACTGGCCCGACGAGAAGAAGATGAAGTTGCGGTAGCCATCGTGGATGATTGTGGTGCCACAGTGAGATCCTGATGGCATGGATCAGAGATCAGCGAACAAAACCGAGCAGGAGGAGAGACCTGAACTTACCGTGGTGCGCTTTCTCATCCCCGCAATTAAGTAATCCCACCAAAGCTTGAGACTCTTATCCAGTTGAAACTCTCTCTGGCCTTTAACATTCAACCACCCTGCAAAGGCCTCGAGCTATCAAAAACGTGTCTGTCAGTAGGGAAGATGTGCTTGCACGGAGTGTAATCGGCCGTACCTGCTCCGGCTCGCTGTAACATGCCCACTCCCCACTTCCCAGAGTCCCATCCTCGCCTTCCTCCACCAACCGCCTCTCAATAACTTCTGACTTGAAGTCGTCCCGTCCCTCCATGACTTCAAAGTCAACCTCGCTTGGCCCCTGGAAGAACAATCTCCCGGTTCCATACACCACATTCCCGGAATGGCCCAACAAACTCGCAGACCCAAGTCCGTCACACCACCAGATTCGATTATAGAACCGGTCGCGACCAAGTGGGCGGGTTCGACTCAACCCCATTATCTGTCGGAACTCCCTTTCGATAGCCTCGAGACGTCGGTCGAGCTTGGCAAGGTCGTCGTCCTTCCGCCGGTGCGATGCTTGCGCCGCTTTGGCTTCCCTTTCCTTCTCACGAGCTATCGCCCGTTCTTTAGCGTGTGCAATCGACTTGGGTCCCGGTCGGGACGATGAGTCTTTGCCGTTCCGGGTTCCATTGCCTGCGGTTGAAGAGCCGCCGAATTCGGATGCAAGGTCGGAGGCCGCGTCAATTTTTTCGGAGTCGACGTCCATGTCGCTGTTAGGGCCTGACGTCGATGACGTGGCGTCGGCAAGTGCTTTCGTATTTGTCTCGAGGTTGCCTGCTGTGAGCGGTGCTGTTGTGGCCGAACCATTTATAGCTCCATTAACCTGGTTAAGCTCCTCAGCACTAAGGGCGGGCCAAGGGGATCGACATCAGCATCTATCTGACTCCGCAATTGACAGGCGGCTATGGGCACGATCGCTCACAGTCGCTTCCTTTCCCGATTCACTTCGATCTTCTCCTTTCTCAGGTCTGTCAAATCCACCTCCGCAGCCTCAAGCGCGTTCCGGATCGGTTTACAAGCCATGGCCAGATCGCAAAGATACATGATGACAGCAAGCTTGTCCTCTACAGGTAGTGATGGGTATCGATCGGACGGGTGGCACGGCTCCACCACAGATCCAGCTTCACTCTCGTCGTCCTTTAACGGCGGACTTGGGCCATACACAAGATGGGTCAGGATGGGACGGAGGCGGGGGAATGTTGCAGTAGTAGCATACTAAACATGCGATAAACTCCATCAGTTGACTCGCCAACGAACAGAACCGAAGAAAAACTTACATCTTTCAGGAATCCAACTAAAACTGGTTCCCACCCATCTCTTACATCCGACTCAAAGAGCGTTGGTGTCGTGGTCTCCCAACTCACGCCAACGTCCGCCAGAGCAGCAACCAGCTCGTCGATTTCCACCTGCCAATCATCCTCCTTTTCATGTTCACTACTCGTCACTCCCATATCTGGGCCGGCATCGGCTGTCTTGAGCTCCATCAAGGATATGATAGCGCAATGACGCTCAAACGGCCGTTCCTTCACCATATCGATTAAACAACAGTGGATGTCAGCGATGATGTTGCACGGGAGCTCGACGAGCGAGTGCTTGAGCGCGCGCTCGTACTCGTCCAGAGTGAAGGGAGACAAGTTCAGCGCTTTTCTATGTTCCAGTTAGACGCCCCTAATTAGTCATTCGTCGATGAGACGTAACGAAAGACGCACCCGAATGTAACCAAAAAGTTCCATGTCATCAAGAACGTCTCGAAGCTCTTCCCAAATGGTACATTCTTGTTTAACTTGGGCCTCGTCAGACACTTTCCCATCTTTCGATCCCGATCTGATAGCTTAACGTCCAGGTCCTCAGTAGGATATCGTATTCCTCTTTTCTTGGCCGCTGCTGCACGTCTTGCAGCAAGATCGGCTTCGGCCTCCATGCGTTCTAACTCCTGCTGCCGCTTCAGCTCCTCCGCGTCTCTCGCTACTGGGAAGACAACGTCAATCGCACGAGCGTCCAAGCCGCCAAAGTACGACGTGCTGATTTTCTTACCTTTCTCCTCCTCAGTCAGCATCCCCTTTCGCTTCTTGTTCGGCGGGCCCTCCCGATCTTCCCAGATCTTCCTTCGCTTTTCGTAATCCAGCTTCTTTACGCCCTCTACGCCCTCTTTCACATCTTGAGGCATCTGGGTCTCGATCCCATACTTCTCGGCTAGCTGCGGCTTCACTACCCAAGGACTAGCCACTGCGTTCGTCCGATCCAGTGCGTCCTTGAGGAACCGCTTGAGCAGGGCCTTGTTGAACCCAAGACGGTCTCTCGACATAGCAGCGCACGTCACTTCCATCTCCGTGCCGGACCATTTATCTCCGGAAGTAGTGGCATGGCCATCGAGGTTATCGTCTGTATCGGGCGCCCCTTCGCCTAGCATTTGGACCGAGTAATAATATCCAGTGGGATCATCAAGCTTCACCGCCTCCTCAAGCGACAGTTTGAGATCGGCACCAACGGTGTGAATGAGCGGCTCTACCGGAGCAGCAGATGGGCCACTCAACAAAGAGTCGAGACTTGATTTTGTGTCTGAATGATCCATGGGGGTGGCGAGAGGTGAGCCAATTACAGGAATATGTGAGGGAGAGCCAACGGAGGGGTAAGAACGAGCTACGCGCTGGGTCGGCGATGGCTTGTATTTTGAGGGGGCTTTGGAGGTGCTGCTCGTTGCACCAGGGCTGCTAGAGCCAGGGCTGGTGGCTTCCGGTGCTGCAAGATGGATCCCGTTGATGCCATTGGAGATGCCATTAGTGTTCACGGGCGCCGCGTTGTTGGTGAGCTTCAGCTTGAGTTTTATTGGAGAAGAGGTGGTCGCAGCTGCCACGGCTTTGAGGTTGCGCGGGGGGAACACCTTGACGATTCTAGCCAGGTACTTGTCACCCTGGACGTCGACGTATATCTCTGTCAAAATGAGCCAGTACGATGAGGTTCTATATCATTTGCTCAAAGTGACAGTGCAACACTCACTCTCGCCCTTGAAGTACCGGTCCTTGAAACGATCGAACACGGCTTCCACCAAGTGATCCAACCGCCCGACGATCTCTGTTAAAAAATGTGAATGAGCCGAAGATGCACGGCTTCCAAGCGCAATTGCCACTCACGCCATTGAACAGCCCGAAGAACAGCTGCTTTGAGCTGCTCAGGGAACCTTGCATGCAAAACTGTAGACTCGCTTTGTTCACTCTTCATCGCAGCGAAGAAGTCCATGTTGCCCTTGCCTGTGACCTCGCACATAAAGATGTTGAGCTTGTAGAAGGTCATGCGTGCAGCATATGTCCTGAAAGAACCGACCGCGTCAATAAGGCATGAGTCTCAGTGTAACAATACGGATACATACTCATAGTCCAAAAAGATCTCGCCCGTGTCGGGTATGTAAAAGACATCCCTGTCCTGCGACGCAGGCAGTCTGTACAGCCCGCTTGCGTCCAGTTGCGCGCTACAGTTGGTGTCCCCGTTCTGCTGGTCTGGGATGAGATGGCGGAGTTCTTCAGGGACGTCATGGAAGAGGACTCGCTTGCGCCGTACGAGGACCATGGGTTAGGTGGCGGTGTGTGATGGCTAGCAGGTCCGAAGCGGGACGAGGTTGCCTCCTACGCGTAACTAGGTGATCCGGGAGGGGGTCGGTGTCGCGGTCAAGTATTCCGACGGTGGGACTGGGCTGGGCTGCTGGTTGGGACGGACCAGTGGGTAGGGGAGAAAGAGGAGAGTGGTTGAAAGAGCGGAAGAGTACAGGGGAGTCTCCCAGTTCCAACCCATTTTGCCAGGTCCTTCACCCCCCGATACCTCGCGAGGTTTCCTTCGCAGGCCAGTTCCAAAGTTAACTCGCCACAAACGTCAATCGTACTCAACCATCCACCTAGCCATGATCAAACTTTCTCTGCTTAGGCTCTACAAGGAAGGGAATCATCGACCATCAAAGGTGTTCAATGAGCTTTTGATCTCGACTGAAACGGCCTCGGAGACGGAAACGGCGTTGATGGATTGTGAAATAGGGACTGGTCACCCAACGCAATACTTAGAAACAACCTTCCTCCAAAGGTGTGGAGAGGCTCGCGACCTGGATCCGACCATCCTTCTTTGCTGGAAGGTTGTGATTTCGACCAGTGATTCGCTCTAATGTGATGCACTGTCCTACGCGGCGCCATTGATCCATACCAGCAGGATGAAGACACCCACTTTGTAAGAACTTGGTCCATCGATTTCCTAGAACTATTCTGCGGGGTAGGTGGAAACGGAGACAGTTGAGAAACTCCCACTGTGCTGAGAACATTGCGCTTCGGTTCGGACACCTCACTGCCTGGCTGACAACCCCTCATCGGCATCCTTTGGAGCTCACTTGGAATGCCGATGGCGAATGTGATATTAAATGCCGCTTCTGTATGATACACAGAAATTCCGATAGCGCAAGTGTTGCCAATGGTGGAAGCAGCGTTCGATGGACACTTGTCGGTGGTTCTCGAACAACCAACAGGGCTCTGCTTGACTAGGCAGTTGCGGCACTGGCCCTCACATTCTTTCGTACTCGCGACCAGGCAGAAAACCACGCCGGGGCGCCCTCCGACTCCCGAGATAGCTTGTCTACCACACACTTTCGGGTGGGGAAGAAGTGACCTATTGTATTGCCTGTTCGGGCGCTGACCAGAAACGGTCATCGACGAACCAGGCGAAGAAACGAAACCCAAGGTACAAAGAGTGGGATCATTAAACATTTGGCGGCATTTCTATTTAGGCGTTCGAACGGAGGTCAGGAGGTGCACGACGTGTCTATCATACAGCAAACCGAGACGACTGAAAACGCGGCGAATGCTGGGATTGGGAACTAAAAAACTCATGCAACCTGTACCAACCCAGGTCAGCCTCCTCATCACTGCCACTGCCATGACCATGCCCATAAGCCCCGAAACCTTCTTTCGTGTCACACCGCGATTCATGATGTTGGGGGGACCGAGACCCAGCCGTATTTTTGGAGAGGAGAGGCTGCGGAGGTGGCAAGGGTTGATCAGGGGTTCGTTGATGACGATGGAACTCCTCAAGGTCCCCCGAGGCAGTATAGTTCTCCGGTTTCCAGGCTGAGGAGATTTCCACCTCCTGTTCGTAACCAGCTCTGCTCTCCATTTGATTTTCATGTGTGAACGACGATTGTAGCGATGAATGCTGAAAGCGAGGCTTCGGGAGTCTCTGAAGCTCGATTCTTGGCGAACCCGACGCAGAGAAGTCTTGTAAGACTACATCCCTCCTTGCTCCAATCATTCCGTGGTGGTAGTGGTTTGGTGAGGGAAGTCTCATAGGCAGGTGGTATGGAGATGACATGACCGGTCTCCTGAAGGACGTTGCGGACGTAGGGGCCTTGGACTCGGGATAATTGATCGAGTTCTTGCTGGCGAGCGGCCATCCGGAACGTATACTATCCAACGAAGGAGAAGGACTCCCCGCCCCTCCTAGTCGAGTAGGCGCATCCTGTAGGAGCCCGCGTCGAGGTCCAAATAATAGCAGGTGGGGACGCGTCCATAAGAATAGGAGAACGTTAACAAGACCTAGACGTTACGAGCGGTATGGTTAGACATTAATGGTGAGGATTCAGTTCAATTCCACGCACCAGATAGACCGAATATGAATACTGTAATGGAAGTCCTGAGAATGGGGAGATCTTTGACGGCGACAATCTCCATGTATGGGAATGATGACCACCTCGCGATGCTAATTGGAAGGATCAACGCTGTGTATGAGATTGGATACCTATACGGCAGTGATAATTATATCAGTGCTGTGTTACCCGCAACTCTATTGCTTTATCGAGCGTGTAAGGTTCACCAGATCAGTTTAAGTGCCTCTTTGTTCCTTCCGCCTGCACCAACAACGCTATGCATAGCTATCGCAGCAGAATTGGGTTGGTTTGACATATCCCATGTGAGGCCTTTCTTCTGAATAAAGTTGAAAGAGATCTTCCTGGACACAGGGTTGACAGTGATGTTGCCTCGGACCCGGAAGTACAGGGGAATGTAAAAGGCGATGTTGATCAAGGCGGCAGACCACATCCAGATATACTGTTGAAAGTTTGTTGATTCGTTCTTTATTGTTAAGACCAGCAGCCAAACCACATACCTCGGCAAAGAGGCGCGAATTATCGTAATCATCGCTTATCCAGCACCCTGAAAGAGATCAACTGAGTACAGCCCGGATCACCATAGCGAAACATGTGCTACGAACAAAATCTACCCGATCGCTCGTCAACTTTGTGAATCGCCATCCTGGACTCAAATAAGAGAAGTACTTACGGAGAAGGGGCATAGAATGCTGCCGTGGCCGTCAAGTACGATGTAGCAACGAAACCGCCCAGGAACAGCCATATACCTGCGACAACAACCATCCACACCCATTGCGGAGGCCGGAAGTGAAAGAATACTGTGAAAAATGTGTGGAATGTGATGGCGAGCGTTCTACAGACCCGGAAGAATCAGAAGACATTGTCACCATAAGATGACAGAAGAGCCAGCTACTGACGACATTGCGACACCGGTTTCACCTGCTTGTTGAATGATGCCCTGCGCTATACAGTATGCACTGCAGTACGTCTTCTGTTCTATGGCCCACCTGCTCGTAAGAATTGCGCCTACGGCCTGCAGGAGATCTGCGACCATGAGCGACAGCATATACGCATCGACATGCGTACGAATAAGCCGCCATTTCCCGGGAGGTGGGTTCGCTAGATTTCTGATGTAGTTCTTCTGTTATATTATAGGATGCGTTTTTGGTTAGCTGATATGTACACATTGGGCTTATTTGTGGCTTACAGCAACCATAGAGAAGAAGAAGAGGACAGCAACGCTGGAGATAAGGCCAGACTGAGCGATGAACTTTCGCCAAGGTACCGAGCCAGATAATCAATCAGTACGATGCTCACTATCAATGGATTCACTCAACAACTCACCGCCAGCCCGATTGTCTGCTCGTGACTAAGAAGCGACATGCATGGTCCATCTTCTAAATGGCTGAAAATCTCCTGATGAAATATTTGCATTCTGGAGCAATTAGCCCTCGAATAAAAGGTGAGGGAAGAGAAGAGATTAGATGTAACGGAGTTGAAGCGCTAAGTGTAACCGTGACAAGTGGCACGAGACGGAGAATCAAAGCAGATGAAAGGCAGCTGGGAGTTAAGAATGTGGATGGGGATAAATGAAGTAGCAGGTATGATAACGGTGAAGGTGAAAGTGGGTGAAAATGATCAAGAAAAGATCGGGTAGTAATTTCTACGTGGCGGATCTAGATAATCGTGGACAGGGCTAAGGCAGGGGGGTCATTCTGAAACTTGTTCCAAGACCTTTGTTTCAAGGCCCCAAAGCCCTGCGCTTATTCTCAGCAGTTGGAACGACTCCCACGCATCTGAGCATTATCGATGGTTTGCTGTGATGCCGAGGTCGCAATCGGCGGGATGATGAATGCACGCATCCACTCGATTAAGACGCGGTTCCCACAAGATGCAAATCAATATGATTTTTTGTAATCAAAACATTGATTGGAACTTAAATGCTCTTGCTTAATGGAGTAATCTAATCTGTATTGTCAACTATGTTTTGATTCGTCTTTAAGTAAAATCATGTTGGATTGCGCCTTGTGTTATAAAGGCCCTGCTTATTCTTAGTATCGTCTGGGGTATGTAACCGAAGTGTATCACGACGAAAAGGGCTGATTTAGCCGTAGCGAGTTAGGATATAAACCGGACAATCGGGGGAGCGAAATTCGCGCTGGCGCTATTGGAGTGCTGGGGATTACAGGCTGTACACGGTGCACGTGCCAAGTCGAATAGCTTTCTCCACCCACTCGCAAAATATTCATTCCTTGTAGCAGTGCCATACAACATAATACGTTCAAAACGGAAACTCGAAAGCCCAAGTGGTTGTCGTAGAAGTCTGGTAAATCGGGAACGACAAGGTGTTGCCGGTGTACGTGTGAGCATACGTACCCAGATCCTTCTTCGCGGAGGCAACATATACGCCAGCATAATCAAACTCATAAGTGTGAACAGTGATCGAACCAGATGTGGCGAGACCAAGCGCAGAGAGGTTCTGAATGGTAAGTTGGTAGGTACCTGCGAGCACGAGATTAGTTCAACAGACTGGGTTATAAGGGGAAAAGAGCGAGACAAACAAACCTGTAATTAGACGCCCACCCACGAGGATGCGTACGATGTTGGAGCCGACCACAGCATAGGAATCCATCAACCGATCCGTGGAACCCGTAGTCTTGACACGGTAGCCAGTCATTGTAGTCGCATAGTAATTATAGACGTTCCACTCTGTAACGACCGAATCAGAAATGAACGATTTTAGAGCTGTAAGGCACGCCTTCGGAAGAAAGAGCTGGAAACGTACCGCCGTTGGCGAAGTACCCAGTTCCAGTTGCGCTGTTCACATTTGTTTTACCCAGGAGGCCGGCGAGGAAATCGTGCAACTGAGCGCCGCTGACCCAGTTACCGCGAAGGCCGTACATGTTGTACCTCTCCAGACGTGAGATCCACCACGCCGCGCCAGAAGGCACTTGCTCGGCTGATGTACCATATTCATCAATTACTGCGGAAAGCCACGGACCGATGAGATTCACGTGCCGCATCCCAAAGAATAGAGGGACATTACCGAATTCTCCAACTGCTAGCCCGTACGAATTCAGCAAGGCTACCATAGCAGGTTGCGTAGTCTGCAAGTCGTCCAATGCGTTCGTGATCTAGAAGTCGACAGCATCAGTCAGCATCAAGAGAGTGACCAGTATCCAGATTACGCACATCTCCTTCGTGGTGCCATGTGTAGACATTAGGTGCCGTGCCATCTGCCTTGACGTGTGCAAGGAATGAGGTCCACCTAGTTCGTCCATTATGTGAGAAAAGAGCGAAATCGCGATGACAAGAAACAATAGCTTACCATGAGTTTGAACTGGATGGCGAATTCGCGAAAGCAGGTCCAGCGATCGGCACACCGGGCAAGTTTGTCCTAATAACCCATACACAATATCAGAAATGATTACGTCGGCGGTTAGGGTACCCCTGAATGCCCACCTCAAATATGTGACAGCATGGCTCCACATCGCAAGATATCGAGTGAGTCCTGAGAGGAAGGAGTGTTAGATGGATAACGCCTGCATACGAAGAGGTGTTCCTTACCAGGGTACCAGAAGACGGTTCCGAGGTCAGGCTCATTCCAGACAAGGATCTTGAGTCCAGTCGTCATACTATTGGCCTTGATATCGGAGACGAGTTGCGCCAAGAAACGGTCAAATTCCGTGTACGACCCGTTGTCTCCAGGCCAAATAGCGGTCGTCGCTTGAGTTCCGTCGGCGCCCCAAATGTCGCTCATCTTGAGGATAAATTGTGCGCCATATGTGCGAGCCGTTTTATAGTTGGATATCACCTCTAAGATACGAGTCTGTTGAAGTAGAATACCAAAACCGTCAGAAGCGTGAACATTCGCGACGAGAGGGAACACCAACCGTATATCCGCCATATATCCAACCAGTAGCGGCAGGATCCTGAGCTCCGCCGGCACTCAGATAGTTGAAGCCCATGCCTTGAGGTTGCATCGTCAGTTGAGGCCACCAATGCCAATGATTTGCACTCACCGGTATAGAAAGAGGAAGGAATCTGGCCCTGTACATCGGGAACACCATACAAGACACCTTTGAATATAGTCAGCTAAGGTAGTAGAAAGGCGCTGGTTGAGTCCTTACCTGAAGCACGATGAACCGATGTTCCTGTGTTTACCGACAGGTCGACATAGGTGATCTGAGATGAGGACTGCCTGGGTTCGATGCTGAGCGCGTTGCAGAAAGACAAGGCAGATGCTGATAGAACCGCGAGTAAGGATAACGGAGCCATTTGAGTAGACGGTGCTAATGGGGAGCCGTTTTCGTGATCACGGCGGCAATGTTATACGAAATAGGATATTTGTCGGTTCGGCAGTGCAGTAATTGTTTGAAAAAAAGAAGCTCAAACTGAATGACCGAGCGGCCCGTCCGTATTTAGAACCTGATGCCAAGGCGAGGCGAGATTGCCTTCCACGTGTGCGGTCGGGGTTGTCCCAAACTCAAGTGGGCCGGGGTCTCGTCTATAATTAGTACGGTCATTTCCAGCCACCACCCATTCAAGTCAGCGCCTATGCCACTGTACAATTGAATCGAATGAGCCTCGTGATTGTCACAAGCATGCATATATACATACCTCCGTGTGTGTGCGCGCGCTCTTGTTGAGTACCATCGGACATGACGATGCAACATCGCGGATATTTTGCGAATATAACTCGCTGAGAAGCATGCTCCACCGGAGTTCAACATCAATCATACGGCCCGCCCGGCAGCATTATTCGTGGGTCCTAATAATTTTTCTCAAAGGTTGGCATTGATTAGGTTGGATATATCCCTTGGCACATTCTTGAGGCGTCCTCCGGCGTTACCCCCATTCAGATGACCTGATCTTCGACTTCTTTTAGTGCCCCCGAGTAAATAAAGAGCGGGAGTTGTGGAACGAAAGAAGCAAGAGCTTCATTCCCACGCAAGGTTTGAACATTCCCTGGCAACCTTAGGTGTACCAATTATTTTGTAGCACAACTCCAGGAGACATCCCAGTCTTAAGAAGTGATAAGTGAGAGCCACGTAGCCGCATCTGTCAGGTGATATCGATGTTTTCTTCCTTTGTCATTGTCACTTCGCCGTTGACTAAGGACGTTCTCCCGGGAGTTAGTTTATCATATTTTATGGCTGTGGCAATCCTAGCTTCGACACATGACAACAGGCCCTACATATACCGAGACCCGCGTGTACCACCATTGTGACTTGGTGGACTCGTAACCTAGCCACCTGCAGCCTTTCACACCTGACTCGCGATTAAGCCGTGATGGATCATTCAATTTCACAGCATCTCCTGGTGAATTGAATCATGAACTGAACAGACTTCTGAGTACTTGATTCATGTGCACATGTCGGAGAAAGCTCGCTCCGAAGCGAGCATCGCGACAAGATCATCGATCCTCTCTATACATATAGTTCATAGAAAATGTGGGGTAGCCAAGGTGAAGAAGTTGTACATCTGTGGGTATGGGAGTCATTGACCTGCATGGGGATGTATGGACGGCGCTTTCCCAGAAGCAAAAGCGGAGTACTAAGGTCTTGAAGCGAAGCCCAAGAAGAGAAGGATCGGCCCGTGACTGAAACCGCCAATAGTAGCGCAATTCGCATCCAGAGCTTCATTTATATAGTCCCTTTGCGTTTTTAGATGCTTTCCCAAAATCAACGAGGACATCTTGGAGATCTGCTGTCTCTTAGGTCTCTCATCGAACAACTGTCTCCTGTTCTAGACATGTGCCATGGATACAAAGAACGGGTTTTAAGACCACTTACTCATCCAATCTCCACTCTCTGTGCATCGAATTGGTGAGTTGAAAAATATCATACTCTCAGGTTAGGGCACCATGTCACGACTGCACCCGCATTCGCAAAAAAGATTTGGTGGGTGCTGACCTATCCGACCTCAAAACCAATGCCCTCAAGAATTTTGCGAGAATCAGGCCTGAAGGATACAACGGTATGATACTTCAAGATAATGATCATTCTGCCTTATTTGTAGTTTTTCGATTGATGCGATACTGGTGAGAAGAAGTCCAACCCCCTTGCGAACGTCCGCAATTTCAGCGAGAAGAGAAAACGTAGAGAAGCGGTCATGATCACCTAGGGCATAGCCGCTCCCGTGATATGTCAAGTCTCCATGGCACTGAGTTCTTCGAAGTACTCGAGTTTGTCCAGAGTCGCAATTCCAGACTTAATAAAGGCGGCAGTGACGGGGCTGGCCTGGTGGAGAGCAAACGCCTCTCTGCTCATATACTTCTCAAAGATCCTGAGAAAAAAATCCGAGTACATAAGCACATGCATAGTGGCTGAGTGCATATACGGTTGATCAACTCACATGAACGAGTCAGCTGGGTGTCGGGGGGGTTGCCCGATACATAGAATAGAACCCATCAGCAATCAAGATTAAGCGTATTGACGTTCGAGAGAGCACTCACTGTTGCCTTTGTATCCCCGGCATGGTCGGAACCTATGGATTTCCAAAAAGATGTCAGTCTAAATTAGGATGATCGCGGGGCGTCGCCTTTCCTGAACGCACGTCAGAGTATCGAGCTCTTTATCGGACTCGGCGTGAGCCCTTATTTCCGATAATTTCGCGGCCAGTTCATCGCCTTTGCCCGGTTGGGCAGTGAACTATGAAAGCTCTTTCTCAGTGTGTGGATCTGGGCGGATCAAAGTGGCTGATCGTACGATAGCCAAAACAACAAACGGTCCTAAGGTGAGAAGTATTTGAGTGGACGGCATGATCGGGTCAAGGATATGTAGTCCTACCTGTAACGTTCTCGGGTACGGCGCCAGACATGGTTGAAGTTGGTAGATAAATCGATATGACGCAATGGTGCGGCGACCCTGAGTTCGATCGATCCTCCGAAACTTGGGGACCACTTTTGAACCAGCTGTATCCAAATTTAGGAAACGCCGTAGCTACCAATTAGACCTATATATAGGACCGTCTGAACCCGTGCCAAGTGCCTGCCAACTTTGCGCCCTATATCCTTTTTCATTCGGCGAGATCCCAAGCGATTTAGATTCTAGTGACTGCTAAGAAGATTTCACCTTAAGGATGTGCTGGGGAATCTTTCCCACCTCATGGGGAGCCTGCATCAGAACGATGCCTACAAATCTTTTATGACGCTCACGACTGGAAGATTGGCGATAACCCAGCGCGACCTTGCAGGCATTGGGACGAATTGCGGTTTCGGGAAGGACGAAAGCACAGAAAAATAGTCTTCATCGCATAAAAACTGTGTTCGTCGAAGAACTCGAGTTTGGCGTCTCTAGTGATGAGCGAGGCGAGTGGGAAGGCTACTCCTATGAAGAGCTAATGCTTCCTTTCTCACATGCTTCTCAAAGACTCTAGGCAGAGAGCTGAGTACGGGGCCATTGAGTCGATAAGGTTGAACGCGTCGACTGGAGTTTGGGCGTGAACGGACAAAATCCACAGCAACCAAGACTACACGTGTACAGGGTTCCACACAGCCCTTACGGTTCCTCAGCATGACCTGAATCTATTAGTTTCAAACCGCGAAACAAGAAGGCGGAGATTTCAGTCTCAACCGAAGTTAGACTCTTGAATGCACATTAGAGTATCCGGTTCGAGATCAGACTCAGCATAAGCCCTGATCTTCGTCGCCTTGCCTGGTTTGGCGGTTGTCTATCTGGGCTCTTCTCGGCGTGTGGATTGAGCAGATCAAAGTGACCGGTCGTACGATAGCCAAAACGACGAAAGGTCCTGAGGGGAAATGTGTAAAAGTGGCTCAATGACCTCTGTAACGCTCGCAGGCAAACATGATTAACTGGATCAACGTTAGTAGCTAGTTCGATGACGCGGTTCTGGACATGGTATCCGATCCAAAAACACGTTCTAAATATCGGATAATACCTCGAGGTGCGACCAAAAGAAAGACCGTACCCACCACCGACTTGACCCTTAGGATTGCTGCATTAGGGGTATCTGGTTACGGCCACTAAACGCTTCGAAGACTTTGAATTCCTAACTCCTTCCGGTTTTATTCTGCTATAGTTTGAACCTTCCTGCACTTTTGAGACCCATTCCAGGATTCCAGTAGCTCATTGGGGATTTGGAGTTAGGAGCTCGGAGATACGTTTCAACTTGCCGTTCACAGGCACAAGGACCGCGGGATGAGTCTCGTCCTCATCTTCCCATTTCGCGTTGTCTGAGCGCGGAACTCGCTCACATGCCACGGTCTCGGTGGTACCTGAGAAACCTCGGATCTCACCGTGCACAACTGTTTCGTCAGTCCCATTGGATGTATGGTGAGTGTCCTTGGCCATACCGACCCCGATGTGTTTCGGAGTGCGACACGAACAATATGTGTATTGTCGTACGGACCTTCCGTGGTGGCGGCTCCGGGGATAGTGACTCTTACGTTCGAGATATCCCTCGGAATCGTAGATCGTCTTGGAGGGTTTGAGCCACAGATTCTTGTCTGCGATGTGGTACATATACCACAGGGGGGCACATAACGATGGTAGTTTCTGATACCACCCATCATGCTCTTTTTGTCACCAGACTGCTCCAGGGCCGCCCTTCCTTCAATCAACGCCAGTCGTGAGACGGCTTTCGCGTGACATGCCCGATATGATGGATAGGGTCCCTCACTTGGTGGCCTAGGTACTACTTGCTCTTCGGCTAACTGCCTTAGGCCATACAAGCTACGCCTCGCATCTCTCATCCGCAACCAATACGGCTATACGCGACGGCAGGGTTATCCCTGGTCGGCTACCACCGTTCGGATGCACGTGCCCTGAAGGCAACAATCATCATCTTTTCGCACCATGTCGGCCACTCATCACCCTACTTCGGCTTTTATGCAACCGCCCACCCTCTGCTTGGCACGTTCTCCGCCACTGCCCGATTGAAAGATCTGTACTCCTGGGGATGATCGTCCATGAGGGCGTGTGACCATCGGTCTCGATTCGTCAATTTGACTGTGTGCACGGCCCTCCTAGGGTCCAACGCGCCTAGATCACCAACATACGCGAAGCGCGAACACGAGAAAGTTTACTGCTAACTTACCACTGATTCGATATCACCCTCAGTTCGATGGCATGCCGGCGCAGTTGCCGTTCAACCGCGCTCCCACTCCGCCCTTATTCGATTCGGTAACTTTTGGCAGTGAACTCTTTGGATGGGTCCAATGAGGCGCTCGTAGGCATTAGCTGGTTTGACTCTCATAAAGTCAAACAATCTGTGGATTATTCAATACTAAGAGGACGAGTATTAGGCTATAAAATCTGTGCTCAGCGATGGCTGTTTGAGCGTCAGAAACGGAACTCAACTCAACCCCCCTCCTCTCCTCTTCATCCTTCTGCCTTTATTAACTCGTCATGGCACCTACCTCAACCACTAAAATCCAGATCTTTCATGACAATACTCGCTCTGCACCACTTCAAACATCCTCGAGTTCTAAGGAGGCCCTTCCACTCTCCGAGTTTATGCAGAGCGCCGTTCCGTCTCTCTATAGTCCCCATTCCAGATTCACCCCGACAAGGTTGCTCCCTGGGGGCATTGCCCAGACGATTTATAGCAATGCCGGACTGGCCACGGCCGCTCGTACCATAAAATACTCTCGGTATGACATTAAAAGTGTTCTCGGCGTGATGTAGCTTACATAAGGGAATCTGCCTTGCAGAAAATCGATCATGCTTCCCGATGGAGGCAATATCGCGCTTGATTTTACCCCTCGGATGGCGTTTGAATCAGCATGCGATACGACTCCGATAGTAATCGTTCTTCATGGCGCTTTAGGTACACGCCAGGAACCCTTATTTTAGTCTGAGCGACAAACTCTAACACATTCCATTCTTGAAGGTGGCTCCCATGCTCCATACGTACAAGCTGCCCTGGAGCCTCTCACTCGACCGAAAGTACAAGGAGGTTCCGGTCTTCGCGCCGTCGTATTCAACTTCCGGGGTTGCAATGGGTCCAGATTGACCTCGCCACGCCTCTATCATCCGCGCATGACCGACGATCTCAGGTCCATCATACTCTATCTACGATCCCTTTTGCCAGCAGCCCCGCTATATGCCCTCGGTATGCCACAAGTCCTCACAGTAAATCGTACCACAACTTAAATGTTATTCATAGGTTTTTCTATGGGTGCCTCGCTCCTGAGCTGTTACCTCGCCGAGACCGGGGAGAGCTCCGCGATCTCAGCTGCTTTCTGCGTCTCGAACGTTTTCGATTATACAGGGTGCACAGCCGAGCTGGACTCCGGAGCGTTCATATCTCGCCGTATCCTGAACCCTGTCATCGGGTTCGGCCATCGCAAAATCGTCGCTGCTAACAAAGATGTGAGTGATGCTCTTCTGTGCCACTGATTGGTGTCATGGGCGCTAATCACCGTGCCCAATGTATCCAGGCTTTCTTCGCGAACATGGATGAAGAAGACTGTAAATCTCTGAGTTTGCAAGACAGAAAGGATGCCTTGTCAAAGATCCTTTGGAATCCCTCCATCACCATGTCATCATTCACGGAAGACCTCGTCGTGCCATTCGAAGGCTACGCCAGCATTTCAGACTTTCTGCAGGATACTTCGTGCAAGGACGTTCTGAAGAACATCCGCGTACCTTTGGTGTGCCTGAACGCTCAAGGTTGGTCATCATATCTGCCCTTGGCTCGCAATTCCATTTAACTGAAGGTGTATTTGATAGATGATCCTTTAATGAAAGGCAGCCTCCTTCCATACCATGAGGCAGCGGCAAACCCATACGTTGTGTTAGCTGTGACGGCACACGGGGGTCACATTGGGTGGTACACGCGAGATCAAGGCCGCATGACCCAATGGTTCACCAAACCCATCTGCGAATACTTTGCTGGTTTAGCAAAGGTACAGTATTCGATCGTTTATTTGTTATACATCGACTGACCTCCTACTACAGCTGAATCTTCCCGCACGGATCTCGCCGACTGCGCTGGACGCAGACGTCTCGGGAATTTGTCACCAGGATGGAAGACTCTCTGTTGGCTTTAAGGAGGTATCGGGAACGTATATCCGATCCATTGGCCTCAAGACATCGCCAGGACGGCCAATAACCATTTCGGCACAACTCGCCTCCTCCAAAACAATCGTCCTACACAGGCAGTTCATTGACTTTATCCGCCTGCTACTCAGTTTCATTTTCGTTGCAATTGCCTGGCACACTCAATCTCGGATGAATACTGCCAGCAGAGGTGGTTGGCCATTGCTTCGAAGCTTATAGAAAAGTGTCGGTGATATTCGTTCATATCGGTTATTTCCTATTTTATTTGTTTTGCCTCGAATTTCGGTTATGGCCTGTGCATAGATACTAGTGATGACATCCCCCTAATAGAACGTGGTATTTTATTTAGCGAGACGTGGGTATTTACGTCCGAAGTTTGCTCACCGCTGGTTCTCGATTCTCTGCCGTTACACATATGGGCAATCACTCACACGCACTGGTGCACTCGTGGAAGACCTACCAGATGCGCTGGCTGTCGTAAAGCTACTCAGCGGATAGGTCCTCGTTCAACGGGGTTTGCGACCGATATATCCGCCACTGCCGAAACCAAATCCGAAACCTTTCTTCCAGCAGTCTACTCTAGTGATTTGCATTTCACGACTCCCACAGATTCTGTCAAACTAACGTTAGGTAACATGAATGAGGTCTTCGAGGAAAAGATGGCAACTCTGATGTATCCCAGCACATAGACAAAACGGCACAGGAAGGGTCACCTTGTTGGTTTTGGAATCGTTGCGCACTCCTAGCAAGGGAGAGATCCTCCAAGACATATTGACTTTGTTCGGCGTTTGAACGGCCCAGCATTTCAAACAAACCATCACAATAGTCCAAGACAAATACGGGTGAGCCAAATGTCTACGCTATCTGTGACAGCATCCCCAGAAATGGTTTTATGATGAAAACAGAATCATACAAAGTGACGCAAAGACGGCTCATGCTGTAGTTTGCTGATGGACTGAGCGTCCTAGTTGGGGACGTTTTAATCTTCTCTCTGACTTTATTCTTTCTACAAAACCTTTGTCTATGGAACCAATCTGATCAAGATTCTTCTCTAGGAACTATAGTATCTCCGAAAGAACAGGACCTCAATACTGCGCTATAGCTCTTCAGCCTTCATGACCCATTGGCCGCCATTAGCGGCCTACGCCAATGATCTCTTTCGTAACCGACACTGAGGCGCTTAGTCGACTTTAGGGGGGCGGCGCGGCTGACGTCGATAATATTCACTTTGAGCCGACCGCTATACTATGCGACCTCAGGACGAATCTTGACAGACACGATATCTCTTACCCATCTTCATGACGCCTTCAAAGTGACACCCCATGATCTACCATCGCCTCCATCGCTTATTAATCCGCATCACCTCCGTCGCGAGTCCAGCTTGTATGGCGAAATCAGACCCAACGCACCTATCGATAACGACGTCCTCCGTGGTTGTGCATAGGGAGGCCAAGAAGCCGCTTCGAGAGGTGATCGTGAATAGATCTTCTGCACCGGTTTGCATAGTAGTCCTATAAACCAATCGAAGTCCTCTGAACGCCCTCATATCGCGTCTGCCGTCATCCTGAGCCAACACAGTTGATACAGCCACTAGATATCCTGCGAATGAACCAACGGATGACCTCCGCAATGTGCACCAGGGAAATCCACTAGAAGGGCAGCTTTGATCCTCAGAAAGTATCGCGTTGTGGATCCTAAGCGCTTAGTGGTGAGAGCAAGAGAAGAGAACAACCCGACTTCCTATTGGTCCCATCAGTGAGGAGAAAGGCGACGAGACCGTATTATCCGCGCGGGGTCCATGGGAGAATTGAATCACGATAGCTACAAGAAGAGTGTCATGTGGTTATAGACTTGCTGAATCGACGAGGTAAGCGAGTGTTTGCCTATCTCAGCGTCACGGCATATTTCAAAGTGCTAGATGTCTAGACTTTAATTTCGAGATCCACCTGGCCAGAACAGTCTCATCAAGACTCTGGATGGGGATGTCGGACTACGCTGCACATGAAGGAGGAAGGTGCGAAACGGCGTAGATGCCAGAAGCGGACGAACGCGAACGGGGCCGCGTAAGCCGTTGTTGATAACATGGATGGAACGACACCGAACGATTTGCGGGCAGAGCCCGCTTGAACTTCGCCACCACAACCTACCGCCTTTCACGATTAGTGCCAAAGAATCGCCCGTTTAGCTACTTCAAGCCAAGTTGGATGCCACAAAATCAGTCTTCGACAGCCCCAGTAAGGCCCGTCGCGCGCCATCAGGTCAGTTATTCCTTATGCAACGTAATCCAAAGTGCTCAACTCCTGCCTAATTTTGGAATTCCAGGCTTGTCACCAGGTCAGTATGTCAATGCGCGCATTCGGTGCACGAAAACTCACTGGATTTATCTAGTGCCGAAAACGGAAGCTGGTGAGGGGGCGTTGCTCTTGTTGCATATTATTTAGATGATGCTCCTGACCCTTGGGCTTTATGGATAATCTAATAAGAAATGGTAAGCAATCTTGCATGGCTATGTAAAGTCAAGCTGAATTGAACTCGATCGGAAAGCGACATTGCTCTTCCAGTCTGCGGCACGTGTATTAGATCCCATGCTCATGCTTTGAAACTCGATCCGTATACAACGCCAGCAGAACCTGAGTGTACTTATGACAGGGTTGAAGACATCCCGGAGAACATCAAGAAAAAGGTCATTCGCCTGGAGCGTGAAGTAGGTATGTAGGCTCAAGTATTGCCCTGCTTGGTTAAAATGATTGACGTGTTTTCATAATTTACAGCCAAGCTCAAAGACACTCTTCGAGAGAGAGACGTCGAGCTCGCGGCCTGCATCTGTAGACCCAAACCTTCCGCGGACTCTGCTCTGCGGTTGCTAAGGTTACAGTCAACCTCGTCTGATCGATCGCAAGTAGCCTACAGCCTGCCTACGAGCTTGTCGGTATCCCCGACTCCTTCTGACCCTCCTAACCTGCTTCCTACCGATCCGCAAATCATTAGTGCGTACCCCGGAGGAATTCAACGATAAAATTACTAATGGCCATGTCTGGATTGCAGCCTATGATAACGATCTAGCACCGCCTACTCCTGATCAGCCTAACAATGGGCCGATGACTCTTTCAACCGCTGCGTGGCCTCCAAACATACCTGCACCCGAACTCCTACACCACTTGGTCGAGACAGTGTTTAGTTGTGTACCTCTGGCTTCTAGGTGGGTTGCTTGTATCACGAGCAGCTATGTATTAATAACTAGCCCTCCCCCCAACACAGGTTGATCCATCGCCCCACATTTTTGGCAAATCTACAAAAGCCACCAACCTCTGTTGACTTCCCGTGGGTTTCTCGTGGCGCCAAACACTTCGACATACTAAACCTCTCGCGATATGTAGGCATGTCAATATCCTCCATGCAATATGCGCTCTAGCATCACTGTACACCCCTATCGTCACACATATAAACCCGATAGACCTGAATGTGGGCGTACGAGGCGCAGCTATGGCGAATGCGGGCGTCGTGAATGGTGGATTCGAGCCATATGTCCCACGAAGAGTCGACGATAGGGAGATTGATACTGATAGCGAGTTTGACTTTGCTTCACTTCATATCCGTTGGTGCGAGGCCGCAAATCGGATCGCACTCCGACGAGGCGATGCTGTGCCCCAGCAAATCCAAGGTATCTGCTCATCTCAAGTTATAATCTTCGTCATGCCATCTCACTCGTCGGATCTGTCATCTAGCTTGTATTCTCGGAGCCTGGTTTCATTACAGCCGGGGAAAATTCGTTCATGTCAGTCTCCCTAGTCGACCATCTTTATAGTTACTGGAACTATACCTTCCACAGGCGCTGGGGTGGAGTGTACACGGTGCTAGGCTTGTGGGAACACTCGGTAGGCCCGCCCCCATCTCGCTGCCACACTAACCATGTTTCTCAAGGTTCGCAACACCAGGTTTAAATACGTCCCCTGGCTTCGAACCGCTCTCCAGGATCCCTCCAGAGATGCTTTACGCCTTACCACCCACACAAGGTGGAGCTGAGTTGCGACGGTGAGCAATCATTTTGTGGGTATTCTGAAATGCCACGGAATATTGAGTGAATTGGCATCAGGAACTTATTCTGGATGTGCGTGACCATGTGATCATTCCATACCAGCCACAGCTTACCAATATGGAATACAGTGCTTACTCCTTGGAACGCATTATCAACGCTTCCAATGTGTGGCCGATGATACTCGAGTCAGTTCTTTGCTCTATGTTCCTTGTGATACCGAGGCTGCATGATGAATCGGTCTTTTCTTAGCGATGCAAACTGCTCTCAGATCATGCCGTGCAGCCTTAATGATTTCGAGGCCTCCGTGAGTGCTATGATATTAAACTGAATGTCCCTGTTCTCTCTATACCCACCACTTACATGCTTGGTTGCGTGCCGCAGAAATACGTTTCCACTCAAGGCAGACAGCATATCCTGAGCCACCAAATGCTCATTTCTCATCCACCCCTTGCAACTGATTCGTTTACCCTTTATATCAAAGCCTCCATTCTTCTTGGGAAGGTCAAAACGTTCAACTGCAGGTGGGGCAATCGCGGGGATGTTACGTTTAAAAATCTTATCTGTGATCAATCACTTGCGCAGGTTCCGCTATCGCTACACCTATGGGGACCCACAACTTTCCGATCCTGCCACCAGCCTCGAAAACGAACCCACAAAAATCGATCCTCGAACTACCGAAGAGTTCCAGGCCCTTGACCGAATGACTGAGGATTTCCTAACGAGCATTCCAGGAGACTTCAAAGACCCAGTCGGCGTCCACACTGGGTCGAGACTAGACCCGACGCTCTATATAGCCCACATCCTCCCTCACATGTTCGTGATGGTTTCGCTTATCGGATGCGCATATGAACTGATGCCTTTGTCTTGGCATGTTTTATAGGGCCTCAATAGCCTTGCATGATCCACACGCCAACGTCTTTTCCGCACATGATGTCTCTGCACAGAAACTCCTCAAAGCGGCTCGGGCGATCTTGGATCTCATTTATAAAGTTAGCGGCACCGCATTTGATCTAATCTTTCTCGATCATGCGTCCAGCACGGCGTGGTTTGTGGCCGGTGTCACGTTGATTAGGTTCCTTGCCGCCAAGACGGCGCAGAAGGACGAGTTCGAAATCGAGAGGCTGAAACAGGAATTGGCTGCTGTTAGGTGCATCAAATTCCGACTGGTTTGTCTCTCGTCACTCTGGTTGTACTCAGTATCGATACATTGATACAGATTTATCCTCGGCAACTTAGGCGATCGGACTGGGGTCGGACGTAAGCTCCATTATCCAAAACTTGATGGACTCATACTTACACTTTCCAACAGTTCGTCAGATCAAGCTTTTGGAGATGGTCGAAAGTATAGAAATGGGGCCCCACTCGAGTGCTAATCGTATCACAGTAACAGAAGCTGCATGAGTTGTTCGACGGTTAATCCGCCATGTTTGGATGGGTAGCCTTTGTGATGGTCGATGATATCTGGAGAAGTACATCAAACAGCCTGATATTATGAAAACCGTCTATAGTACATCTACTTTAGTCCGGAAGGGGTATCACAGAGTGTTCGACTATCCATTTTAGTTGTCGACTTTAATCTACCCTCTTCTTCGCCGCCGTTGTCCCCATCTCGATCTCCTCCAACTTGTGAAGCACAGGCATCTTCCTCATCGTGCCCAGTACATTCTGTTTTACCCACGCCGGCAACGGAAGACGATTCAGGCTCTTCCCGCGGCCATGCATCCCCGTCTTATGTCCAGGGCCATCGTAGAAGAGGGCATCGACAGGAGGGTTGAGGCGCGGCCATGAGACGTACTCTACGCCATGGCTAGCGATGTATGTAAAGGAGAGGGCGGCGATAATGGCCCAGAACATAATAAAGTACAAGAGTGGGTAGGCTGTGAATGGACAACAGAGTTTTCAGTGCCACGAATTTGTTATTTTATTTTGAGACCCCACTCGTACCGGATGATCTAGGCAGGGAGAGCGCTGCACCAATCATGAGACCGGAGAATAAGAGTACATAAGGCATCTGTATCAACACGCAAAACAGGATGGTTCAGCAGATACAACCATGGGGGGATAGTGGGGAAAACTCACGGAGCGCACGATGAGAGGTCGGCTGTCGGTCACAAGCGCTAACGCGGTGTTGGGACCACCGCGAGCGATCCAGGCGCCCGTGAACAGGTCGAACGCGTCCTGGCGTTCTCCATCAAAGAAGTTGTTCTTGAAGTATCGAGTGACCCCACTCCAAAAATCCTTAGCCATTCCCTCCCGAGTGCGCTTGCCTGTCCTAGTGAAGTCGACCTTCATCGCTGGCGAGCCGGCGTATGCTTGTGACACAGCATTGCCATGGTCAGCCCACACTGCCCGGGATAAGGGTCGAATGATGAGTATCGAGTGCGGTAACGTAGGGTGTAGATTGTAAGCACGTACTGTTTCGGAAGACTTGCATGAACTCTGCATGGTTATCGACAACGTCCTTCTCAACCAAGATGCCTGCAGCGCGCAGCTGCTGTGTAAGGGACCGTTTTGCTATGGCGCTCTGAGCAACGTTTGTCCTATCTAGACCTGATAGATTAATTTCGTTGGCATCGATGACAGTGTCGTCAGTCAAAGCAGTGAGCGATGCACTCACAATCCATGCAGTTTGATCGGACAACGGATTTTTGAGTGTTGATGAAGCCGTCCTGATATACCGATTGATGGAAGTACCTGATTAGGGGCCAAAGAGAATGAGTTTCTGAACACACCCCGTTATAGAATCATGTAAAGGAGCCTCACCCTCCCTCGTACAACGCTGGTTCTATCTGATCGACCAATAAACTGACACGATCGAACCGCATCTTGCTGCACTCCTTATGAAAGTCGAAGAACTGATATTGGACACGATCTTCGCCAAATTTGGCCTCCTTGACCAGCCGCTCATACTCCTCCTTCACATAGCGCTCCCTACCGGTCGATTTGACCAGGTTCACCAGCACTTGCTTCCCATACGTCTTGATCTGCTCAAGTATGTGTGTTTTGTGCGCCTCAGCCATTTCGGGCGTGCTCATGATGGTCAAGTCCACGATATATCGCAAGGTGTTGATCTCCGCAAAGCCTATGGGCGCGGATCCACGCGTTTGTACGAATGACATCCGGTTTCGGCCTTCCACGACGCCAAAACCGCCACCGATCGCAGATTGAGGCATGGTGCTGTTAGGGGAGGTGTCGCATAGTATAAGTTGTTCCGTCTCGTTGAAGTTGGCGGCATGGCCGCTGGCGTCGAGGCCACGAGTGAAGTATCGTGTGCCGGCGCGATAGCGAGAGCGCCGGGATATGATGCACATTAGGAACGGGATGTGGTTGATCTGCGTTGGGCGAAGGTCGAAGGTGCCATAAATCATGGGGAGGATGAAGCGGCTGAGCTGGGTACGAAGAGGTTGTAGGTTTGAAGAGAGAGCGCAGAATTGAGAGGCCTTCACTTACATCCTGTGCTGAATTTGATAAGGAAAGGTCGATGAAGCGCGAATGGAGGTATTTGTTCCAGAAGAACCGATCGTCAGCCTGCGGACGTAACCGAATCAAACTTTAATAATTTGTTTCTGTGCAGGTATTTAGCAATTATTCTTACCATCTCCCACATTGCTTTGCCTTCTGAACTCGTCGTGGCCTGTGCCTGAAGCCTTCTGGTCAAATCCCATCCGTAGCTGAACCAAAACTTGCCGCCGTACAAGTGCTTCTCCACGAGTCGGAGGAGGTGCTTCTCGACCGGATGATCCAGTAGCGAGGCGTAGGAGGGCGGCGAGAGCGGGAGGATGCGGTAGTCGGTCGCGAGGTAGATGGGATGCCCGTCTATCCGACCTTGGAGTGATCGGGCAGTTATAACAATGAGAAAGTCGGCTGCAATGAAGGCGTCAGTATCGACTCAAAACAAAAGGGGGAGCAAATATCGCACATGCAGACAGTGATAATATGCCCATAATCCCGTAGGCTGGTAATACCTGCTGCGCTGGGGACGCAGCAGCATCTCCGGGTTCTGTATTTCAAGTTGAATATATAAGACTCATGGAGTGAGGACACCCATATAATGACACTCACGGCTCAAAGTGATATTACCAGTCTTACGCGAAATCCAAAGTCTCCTTGACGTCTGCGGTGAGCTGTCCGTGGGCTCTAATACATAATCATCCCGCGAGATGTGTCTATCCAGTTGCATACATCAAATAGAGCTACATTATTCATACTAAACTAATGGACTTACAGGTTATATCCTTCGTGGAGAGCTTTGCTTGCCATTGGTGGGTATGGTCTGGTCGGAATCGCAATTTAGTGAAAACAGGGTCCACCACATCGCGCTCGTTCTGTTACACGTCAATCATCCAAGCAGGGAACTCAAACAAGTGAGCTGTACAATTCAGTGTCCAAAGCTTTTGATCCAGTCCGTGCTAAGACCCCCAAACGATGACTCTGTTGCCGTGACCGGTTTCGACGGCTGATTGCTTGTGACTCGTCGATAAAATCAGTGGCAATCCTAAAGCCTCGAATTCTCTACAAGGTTTGTACTTTATGACATAATATTGTTTCATGAAACAGGACCCGATGTGTCCCTGTTTTCAGCCTGCCGCATTTGCTGCAACAACCTGGACAGATACCACTTCAACATCCTCGCAACAGCTTGGAATCTACTTCGCGAGCCATGGAGGTATTCAGGAGCTCAGATCAGCAGTTATCGGAGGCGCGATAGAGGACTGGACCCAGTCCACCCTCGTTGTTCTTCCGGGCGCGACAGTAACCGAAGACAGTCCCATTGCCTGCACCTCCGTAGGCGGCTTAATCCACGTCTTCTTCTGCGATACGGAGCAAACTCTACGGGGGATGATCTACGATGCCCAGGCGAAGTCTTGGGGCCTGGGCTCCCTTCAAGTAAAGCTTGACTCGCTGAAGCCTCAACTGCAGGCCGTGGCTTGGCTCGGACAAGACAAGCACCTTTGTCAGTCGGTCTTCTTCACTCGAGTCGACGGAAACATCAGCGAGGTCACAAAACGACATACGTCCGAATGGGAGATCCGTCCAGCCGTGAATGCCCTTGGGCAATCTCCGTTCTGGGCGAATGTCAACGTGGAGAACGGTAAGTCATCCCAACAGGAAGGTAGCGAACAGCCAGATGTTAACGATCGTACCCAGACACTGTAACAAAGCAATTATTCTATCGATCGGGGCCACGCCAACTGGACGAAGCTACTTGCAAATCCGACTTTTCCTCGCTCACGGACCAATCACCCCCGTGGACCAGCCGTCAAGTCACAGCTTATGCACCTGTTGATGAATCTGAAGTGTTGGGAATCACCGGAACCCCTCTTCCCTCGAACTCTTCATCCCCGCCAACAGGGAAGCTCATCCTCAATCTCTCATCTACGCGAAGCGTCTGTGAATACAGCATTCCGGCGAACTCTGTTCAAGGCTGGGGAGGAACAGTCAAGGTGCCCTACGCTCAAGCCACGCCTGGTTCATCCATGCAAGCAATCACGGTCACGGGGGAGAACGATCAAGACAGTCATGTGCATTTGTTCTATCTGAGTGAAGACGACGGGAAGCTCGTCACCACCAATTGGGACATGGCCAACGGGTGGAGGACATTTATCACCGTAGTCGCTGTATACAAGGAATGACGGATGCGAGGGAGCAGTTGATGTATCGACAACTATAAATCAATTGAAAACATGTCATCTGGTGCCTGGTGACGTATTTCTCAGGCGCTGCAGTACCCGATGGATATTTTAAGCCAAGATCACTTTGAAGTCGCTGAGCGGATAAGTAGCCATTGTCGATCGTACGCCCGGTGCCGTCGGACTGGTCTCTGGCGACTGGGGTTTCCGTTCAGTTCCGTGCCACATGTCCAAAAGCTTGGTATAGCGAGCTATTATTATCCGTTATGAAAAGAAAAGATCAATCCAGTAGTCGAATATTATGTAAGTTAGAACTCTCCCTTCCGATACTCGATCGTCGAGATTATTTGGAATGAAGTTGTCGCACCCATTAATCATGGGTGTCAGCATGACTCCATATCCCAGGGGATCAATCATCGCTCACCTAGCGACACCCAGCCTCGAGATCCCGATCTCATCATTTTGCACCATCCTCGTTCTTAAAGGTGAATCAACGCGACTCCAACTGCGAACCACGCCATGCTTGAAGCATGGTCTACATAAATCATATTCGAATACCGTACTTCAGACCTTTCAAGGATCGCTCAGGCCGCCTTGGGGAGTGTCTGTACACGTGCAGAAGTATCTTACAAGGATAAGACATTGGCGTATGGGTCGTGCAATGCAATCATAGGTCATTCAAAATTTGCCGATAAGCATTATCAGTCCCCCAGCGCAGAGAGCAAGCAATGGTCCGACGGGCTTGCGAGGTAACGTATGGGGTATATGAACTGTCCATCCACCTTGGCACCAATTCCCAGGTTGGCCGGATCTCACGGAATAACGCTTCAATTTATTCATCCAATGCTTTTAAATTCATCGGTGTTTTGAGCATCTATGGCCGTGGCATCATCTACGAGGCCTTCATGCCTTCTCGTCCTCGGGCTGGGAAAGGAGTATACTGTGTCATCGATCTTGGTGTCGAGATATTGGATATGGAGATACATCGGCGAGTCGCTAACCCCACCTCTAGTTGAAGGATTCGATCTTGCCCCGAGGGGCGGGCCGTCGATGTAAAGAGTGAGCGTGCTGGTGGATGGGCCATATGCGTTTAATGGCTAAGGAGTCGTTGTAGGCCACATATATATGGCTGCAGAACGGGCAATTAATCAACGCTACGGAACCTGCTGATGAGATGCTGCACTACTCATGCCCGCCTCAAAGTCTTTAAATTGAGGCGGAAGAATCTGTGAGCAGTTCCCATGCTTGATAGAGGATCATTTGATTAGAAATCGAGCCTATTTTTCCCTACATGCCATTTGCACGGAAACCGGCACCATGACAGGCACGTCCAGAATATGTTCCTCTCTGTCGTGTTCACAAATGGGGAACATAGATACCATAAGATATGACCTTTGCTATGATGTGGAGACCGTACCACCACATTTCGGCTGATAGGCGGCAGAGTGAAAGGTAGCCAGGCAGGAATTCTAGACAGCGGTTGAAAACCGGAGGCAGAGTTTAAACCTGCATTCGATCATCCTTGGAAAACTAAATTGCTTTGACAGTGAAAGCACGAACCGAAACTTGCTACCACCAGCCTTGCGACATGCAAGGCCATCACCCATCATCGAGGACCAATATACAGTGCTACGTACGGCAGTAGGTTAATGATTTGAACGGAGGATGATATCGCCAGCAAAGGCAAGCTAAAGATGGTGAGGATGGAGCGCGGTAAGTGAGCATCAAGTGGTAACCGACGGTAGGTATCCGAAAATCGCTTGGTGTGTCAAGATCATGGTGGTGATAAATATATCGTTCCATGACGTGTCTCAGGTTGGAAACGGTTGCAAGCCATCATCCCTTCGCCGATCAACAGTGTATCTTTCGATCAAGGTATCGAGTTCTGGAGACTGCTTGTATGCTGTTTTGATGAGTGAGCCCACGTGGTAAGAGTGCTCTGGGAACTGCGCTTTACTTATCTTTGCATACGTTCATACCATTCACCACAAGAAAGATAACTCAACTCAACTCTGTCATACATCGATATTATCGTCTCCATGGATAATGCAAAGCAGGGTCTAAAGCTTCTATCGACAATACTCAAAGCTGCGCCCATCCCCGAACACTTCAAGCCTGCTGTAACTGCGATCCCTGATATTGCTCTCCAGATCATCGAGATCGTGGATGTAAGTGGCTCAGCGAGACTACTGTGCATCGGCGCTCAAGGCTGATCCACTTTGGTTAGGGCGTGAAAGGAAATGTAGCGGGCGCCGAGGCGTTGGCGGTCCACATTGCACTGAAACGACCATGCGCCCATTCCAGAACAATCCACGAGGTGAACTCGAAAGAAGTCCGGACACAAAGAAGCGGCTTGAGGCGTTTGCACGGTGCGTTGGGACTATCTGACATTCGTAAATCGTTCTCAATACGTGATTTCACTGGGGCGCTCGAGCAGATCAAGGGCGAAATGGAAGTTCTGATGTCGCGAGGGTTATCAAGCAGGGCATTCAGCTACGGGGATGATGCATCGAAGTTGAAGGCCATGGAAAAGAAAGTAGACGACGCGATAAAAGATCTTCAGGTTGGCCACCGTCCAATGATCCACCCTTCTCTTATGCGCTCACAAATATCATTGATGGCAGCTGGAGACTGTAGTGGCTGCGGGCCACGGCATCGACGTCATCCGTCAGGATCTGGGCGCCATGTCTGAGGAGCAGCGATTGACGAGTCAGAAGCAGGAAGTGAGTATGGTTATCAAGATTCATTCGTTACGAATCCTCACAAAATTGGTGACTCCAGGAACGCGACAAAATGCTAGCTCAGCAGCAGACCCGCCAACAACTTCTCACATCGTGGCGGCAACACATGTCGAGTCCAGAACCACGTGTAAGTGAAGCGAAGTCATGGTCCGGTCATCGTCTCTGATAACCAATGTTTTCTTAGGACGCCGGTTTGTATTCCTTTTCAACGTAAAGTTTATCTCGCTAACCGGGACGCTTAGGTGTTGGGAACGACATCCTCATTGACATGCTTGGCACAGTGAACTCTGGTGCCTCCAAAAAGCCCCCATGCCTGGTGGGGACACGCAAGCATATTCTAGGACGAATCACTCGATGGATCGAAGGGGGACCAGACAGCAGCCATGGGTTTCTGCTTCTCGGACAGGCCGGAACCGGAAAGTCGTCCATCGCGTCGAGCGTCGCGGCGCAGGAGAAGTCGCACCGCTTGAGTGCGGTGTTCTACTTCACACGCGACGAGCAGGCTCGAAACGAAGGCGCGATCTTGATGCTTGCTAGACAGCTCGCAAACTGGGGAGAACGGAAACTTCGATCGAAAATCGCGTCGGCGATTGAGTCGATTGTGCAGGAAGGGACTGATATTGCGCTGATGACTCAGACTGACCAATTCACACAGCTGATCCAAGAGCCGCTGGAGACCCTGGACAGTGGATCCCCGACGCTGATCATCATCCTGGACGCGCTTGACGAATGCGACGATGCGTACGCCACCACACTTCTTCGCCTTTTCGGCGCACTCTTTAGCACACTCCCTAATCAGGTCAAGCTCTTCATCACGAGTCGAGGCGAGCCTCACTTACAGAAATACTTCCGCTCGGAACCGCTGAAATCGGAGTTAGAGACCCACCCACTGGGCGATGTAGTTGGGGAGCGAGTTGATGAGGACGTCGCCATGTACTTTCAGTCGCAGTTGCCGGATTTAGTGGGGGAATGGGTGGCCGAGCCATCGAACTGGCCTGGAGAAGAGAGGCGGAAAGCCCTTGTCCACAAGACGCAGGGCTTGTTCATCTGTGCGACGACGGTGGCGAGGATGCTGGCCGATCCGAAAACCCGTAACCCCGAGAAACAACTGAACGATATCCTATCGTCAGAGAACAACATCTGTCTGGACGATATGTACGCACAGATCCTCAAAAGGGCGTGCCCAATCGACTCCGACGATGACCTTCTCCAACTTTTCCGGGACGTCCTAGGCGCTCTCATGGTCGCGAGAGTACCGATCAACACATACACTCTCGCATCCCTTCTCTCCCCCCATGGATCTCAGCATCACGAATTCGCCAAGCACATTCGAGCAACCGTCCTATCATATCTACTAGCCGTGCTGATAATCCCTGATGTCGATAGCTCGGAAGTGGCGCGGGATGCGCTACCCATTCGCTTTATCCATACCTCGTTCGTCGACCACTTGACCACCGAGTCCCGATGTGATCCTCGGTTTCTGCTTGATTTCAACAAGCAACACGAGAAACTGGTCATCGCGTGCCTTCGACGGATGCGAGATCTCAAACGTAACATATGTGATCTCGACCCGTCTCATTTGAATGCCGAGGTCGAGGATCTCGAACTACGGGTCAAAGAAAACATATCTCCCGGATTGCAGTATGCGTGTACTCAGATGCCGGTGCATGTGTCGCAGAAGCTGGCTGACAGTGTAGAAGTTCGTGGCTCGCTGGAAGAATTTGCTGGCGCAAGCCTCATATACTGGCTGGAGGTTCTCAGTCTGTTAGGGAAGGTTCCTGAAGCGATTGAGATGGCTTGGCTGATAGAATCTTGGCTCATGGTGGGATACCGTTACTATACTATTCTACCTTTTCCGAATCTCTGACTTTTGCTCTTCAGGCCAATTCTCGTCTACATTTACACACATCCCCACCATCTTTAAAAACAGTGCCATTTGCTCACTCATCCAACAATTCTAGTGGTCATCCAGTCACCCCACAGGATCCATCCTTCACTGCACTTGGGTCTGCAGCCCTGGGAAGCAAGCAAGGCTGAGGCGCTTTTTTGCGCGGCTAGGCGGTACATCTTCAAGTGCAGGGGCACCTACCAAATTGAAGGAACCCGCTGTTGAAATCTTCCATGACCTCCGACAATTTATCATGGAGTTTATGCACCCAATCATCACTAGCTCTATTCACATTTATGCATCCACTCTGGCACTCACTCCACAAGGGACTGAGCTGTCATGTCAATATGCACATTTGGCTAAGGGTGGAGTAAGAGTTATCCATGGTTGTGCAGCACAATGGTCACCAACTATTTGGACTGCATTGAAGCACACTCACAGTGTCACATGTGTTGTAATGTCTCCTGATGGGACAACCATTGTCTTAGGGTCTGAGGATAGCACCCTGCACCTGTGGGATGCCAAGACTGGAGCAGCCATTAGAAAGGCAATGCAGGGTCATACCAACTCTGTCAGATGTGTTGCAGTATCTCCTGATGGGAGAACCATTGTCTCAGGGTCTGAGGATAGCACCCTACACCTGTGGGATGCCAAGAGTGGAGCAGCCATTGGAAAGGCAATGCAGGGTCATACTGACCCTGTCACATGTGTTGCAGTGTCTCCTGATGAGACAACCATTGTCTCAGGGTCTGATGATAGCACCCTGCAACTGTGGGATGCCAAGAGTGGAGCAGCCATTGGAAAGACAATGCAGGGTTATACCAATCCAGTCACCTCCATTGCTTTTACTAATGATGGTGTACACATCCTTTCTATCAGCAAGGCTTCTCTAGAAACCTTTACTTGGCACCAAAATAGTCAAACAAAGTTGCCAGCTTTAGAGGTTCAACAAGTCATACCTGCTAAGAACTTCCCCTTTGCTCTTGACAATGATGGATGGGTCCAAGGTCCTGGATGCAAGCACATGTTCTGGCTGCCCACTGATTTGAGGGGTGGACTGGTCAGCCAGGGAAACCTTATTGTCATTATCAATCAAATAGTTACAGTATTTGACATTTCTGCTTCTGTATGATGAGTTGCAATCATTGGAAATTCTCTGTTGCCAAGGCCTTGTTCACTTATATATGACCACTCTTAACAAATTGATATTAATGCCAAGAGCCAAGGAATTCAATATAAGGTACAAGGTAAGATACAGAGAGTTGGTTAAATTCATGCATGGGACCCACTGTCAAAATTGGATTAGGGAAAGAATTTGCTAGGTATCAGCTGAGCAATGCAATGGCTCCATGATGACATGGGAAGTTGACATTTCTGTCTTAGGTTGATTACACAGATAGAGTGGTCAAAGAAGCACAAAGTGTCCTGGTTGGGCCACCAAGCATTCCTAGTGTTGTGGTCAAGAACTTGTAGCAGGCCTGAGACCAGTCACTAATCCCTCAAAGCATTCAGAGCATGTCCAAAGAACATAGCTTAGTTGAAGACCAAAGAGTCATCCATACAAGCACTCTTATATATGCTAGTTTTTGTGTGAATGTTTCAGTTCACACATTAGGGTTTATTTGTCTGAGGTTCATATGATTATATGACCACAAGTGCTAATATTGATGTCAGTCTGTTATAAGGAGCTCACTATTTAAGTTTCAAAGGAAATTCAAGCAGATGATGTTGTCATGTAATCAGAGCACATAGGTTGTGGGTGTCATATTGTATTTGCCCTCATTGCCTATATTTGCCCTATGCGACTCCACACCAAGCAAATGCCCATTGGTTTACATTCAACCTTGCAAAGTGTGCTCAGTCCCCAAGTCAACATTTGTTATGTTTGTTCATTCTACCTGCATGCCTTGAAAAGCCAACATTTCTACATGTTCA